>LKNJ01004271.1:1993-14821 GCA_002120245.1 Maccullochella peelii | reverse complement strand
ATTAGATAAGGTAAGACCAGCATGACAGAATAGTTCCATGTAAAATTCACAGGCAGTGCAGTAACAAGATGCTACCAGAAGTCAAGCTTAATCAACAGTTTGTAAAAGAGTTTTAAAAGTAGGAGCAGCTTCTGCTTTTTAAAGGTTTTCTGGTAAAGATCCGCTAAAAGCTCATGTGTATAAATCCTGATTAGACTGTCCTAAATGTTAATAGTGAGGTGTGAAACTTATTCAAACTGGTATGTTTCCAGTCATTAGTCTATTCCTGTGTGTCTCACCTATTGTCAGCAGGGGGCATCACTAGCATACACACCTGTTATTGCCATGGTTCCAGTGCAGTTCACATTTTAGGTGCATTGTGACCTGCACTAAGGTCAACCACTAAATAAGATTCACTTTTCTCTTTTCCTTTATTTAATCAAGTAAAAGTGTCACTGGGATTAGAATTCAAAGTTAAGCATTCAAACTTTTCAGGACAGCCAAGAAGGCACCATGGAAATATTGTCACAACAATAAATAACACAAACAACATAAGCAGATCAAGAAAATGGTTACACAATATACAAAATAAAGCATCAGTGAGATCATGGTCAGCTTGTTTATTGTCACTTTAATATATATGTGGAATATATAAAACAGCAAAACGTACTACAACAAAATAGTGTTAACAGTCATTTTTGGTGTTTACTGACATCTTTTCTCCAGCTCTGTGGTGCACCTTAGCTGATCCTCCTCTTCCTCTTTTTCTCCATCTCTCAGTCTATCGCCACAGCAGACATGGACCATGCCCAGCTGGAGGCCTTCCTCACAGCACAGACCAGGAGGCAGGGCGGTGGTGGGGTAACTGCAGAGCAGGCCGCCGCCCTCTCTCGCTTCTGGAAGAGTCAGCGAGTCCGGGTGAGGGAGAGCTTGCTCGCTCAGAGCCGCTGGGAGCCCGGCCTCAGGGGCCTCTCCTGGAGGGTGGACCTCCAGACCGCAGGCACCCGGGGGGGTGCGGTCAACAGCGGCCCCGTTGCCCTGATGGAGCTGGAGCTGGGCAGAGCTGGACAGGTGAGACTGACAATCCAGTGTTCCTCTTATGCTTTGATTTCACAGTTTCACACATTAATGCTGGGAACCAACCAGTACAACTTATACTGCAGCATTTTGAGAGATCAGTGCCTTGCTCAAGAGAACATTGGCTGTAGCTGCTGGGGAAGTTCCACTCCTGTTTTTATTTTCCTGCAAAAGAGCTTCTAAGTGTGACATTAAACATAAAACATGAATTTGACTAAATACAGGTCACAGAAATGTATGAACTGAAACAAATTAAAAATTTCTCCAACTGGGACCCCGTGTCTCAGTTCCTCACTATGTAAAGTTTAACATGCTCAAAACTAGTGCAATCACATTAGAAACATGACAAAATATATACAAAAAATATACTTTAAAATGCCAACATGGAGACTAATGTTGCTTCATTGATTGACACTATTGTCCCACAATGCAGCAACAGAAATGGAGGGGCTGGTAAAAAAGATAGAATTGAGGACGTGATATCATAGCCATGAATGTGTTAAGAGAAGTAGTTACTGTTTCCCAACATGGCGCCCCATTCATTCCATTGAAAGAGCATTTACTGCAAGTCCCTCTCTGGCCGAGCCGGCTGTCCCTGCACACATGAATGGTACAAAAATAATTTACTGATACAGCTCTGTAAGACATTTTTTTAAACAGTAGCCATTTAGGAGATGTTTTCTAGTGTTTGTGTTAACTAACTCAGACAAAAATGCTAGATGTTCATAAAGTTTTAAACTGTCGGTTCTCTGGCTGTGTCATTTACTGTTAGTAGAAAATGGTTATATTGTTATTACTGTATATACAGTATTATAGGCTACGTTCAGACTGCAGGCAGAAGTGGCCCAACTCTTTCTTTGCTCTGTTTTATTTTTTTATAACACTGTGAACAGCACAAATCACGTGGAATCTGATCTTTTCAATTCTGATTTTGATATGTGGTCCTAAATCAGATACATGTGTGATTTTCTGCGACCTCAGTCTGAACAGTCAGATCGGAATTCATGCGACTTTTACGCTACTCTGGATCGACAATTGTCACAATTCTGCGCTGGCTGGAGTCACTCGGTGAATACAAACGTTAATTAAATTTAAAAACATTTAAAATGGCCGTCTTTTTCCTCATCGTCGTTATCATCTGCTCACAAATTCGCTGGCTTCCACTGCCATCAACTTATAAATGAAACCATAAATGCTGACTTTAGTGGCCTCCATGTTTACGTCTGTACGACAGCGTGCTGCACGTGACGTCTTTGTTATTGTTCTTTTGGGCATGTGGGTCAGTTCAGGACCGTGACCAGTTCACACTGGAATCTGATTTTGGCAACCAAACAAAAAAATCGGTTCTTAGAAAGAAATCCGAATTGAGCACTAAGGCCACATTCTGATTGAATCAGGCGCTGCGGCGAAAACGCCGGTTTTCCCATTCATTTGAACGGGGATGTGCGTTCAGGCTGTGGCGGAGAGGGCTGCCGAAAAAAGAAATGCAACCCGACGTCACGCTGCGGCGGCCAATCACGCCGGCGATCAGACCGGCAGACGCCCAGGTGAAGAAGAACTTTATTTACCATGTAGCATTGTAGCATTAGCTGTTTACTGAGCAACTGTGAAGATGGAAGAGAGACTGATCGATCGGCGCCGTGATGACTGTACCATAGTAATCAAATATTAACACTTAACTTGAAAGCTCTGTAAAATGTGGATGCTAATGAATCAATTTAACATTAACTTTACATGTCCATTTATGACTGGATGGACATCCATCCGACTGCGACAAACTGTAGAATCTGTGGAGTGAAATGTTCTTGAACACACAACATGTGTAGCTTTATTCTGTTTAAACACTGCCGACAGCAGAGGCCTGAATTGGTTTTGGGGATAGATTCCAATATGGCAGGAGACCTGGCTCTGGATGTGACCAGGTTACTGATCTGTTTTTATAAGCCCCGGTCCCCACAAGAAGGCTAAATTTACTCAATCTGGGTACTGGGCTGAAAACAGATGACGCTGTGCTATTATCCTCCCAAAGGCTGAAATGAGTAGAACAGGTCAGCAGGGCCTCTGTGTGTGTGGTAGAGATCGTTTAGGTTGTTGAATGCCTTTATATAAACTGTTTGGTCTTTACACATTTTCTACGTTGTCTTAGCCACAAAGCCTCAAGTCAGTGTATGTCTTCCTGTTTCTGCTGCACTAGATTCTAATTAGCTGCACAGGCTGTTTACCATCAAACTGGAATTGAAATACTAATTAATCCCTAATTAATTGTCATTATTGTGGCTTGTAAAAGTAATTGGGTAGATTAATTTGAGATTACCAGCTGTTCATTCATAGAATTCTATCAGTTGATTTCATTTTTGTGCTGTCAACATAGGAGTCTGTGTCACCATCATTTTGAAGTGTCATAGTGAAATGGAGCTGGCAGAGTGGAACAACTTGCGAACCACGAACAAGCCCAAGCATTCTGTGCTGTTCAGCTGCAGCCTTTTTGTTTGGTTTTGGACTGTTGGTTGGACAAAACAAGCAATTTGAGGATGTTACCTTGTCCTGTGGGGAATACTATTTTTACTATTTTCCCATTAATCCATCCCGCAAATAATAAGTCAGCAGTATATTATTTTGGCCCAATTCAAAACAAAAAATTACTAATATAAGAAAATGTTATTTAGTTTAAAGTGATACTCAAAAAAATCTACAATTTGGTAGTTTGTTGTTTAACAGAGAAAAGCTGCTGTGTATTTAGAAAGTTTAATACGGTGCGGCGAGTCAGCCTTGCTGCCATTTTGCCAACCACAGTGCTACAACAAAAGCCTATAAAATGTATTTTCATGTGTGTGATGTTTCACTCTGGAGCAAAGTGTTGGACCGACCAAACCGCCTGACACTGACATCAATAGAGCCACTTCGCCATCAAAGCTAATAAACTGAAATCCCACCTGTTTACTTACTGAATGTCTGCACTCTTAATTGGAGGCTTAATTTTGTATTGTGATGTAACGTCTTCCTTCTCCTTCCTCTCGCTCTCTCTCTCAGGACTCAGAGTTTGTGTGTCTGGAGTTTGATGAAGCCAAAGTCAACCAGGTGCTGAAGAAGATGGCTGATATCCAGGAGAGCATCGACAGCATCGTTCACCGCACCTAAAACTCAGCGTGAGAGTTTTTTTCCTCAGACAGCAGAGAAACATTGAGGTGTGATTCTGACTGAGAGACGACTGACCAACTCCAGCTATCTCTTCTGTCCTGTTGGGTCTGCTTCATCTTGTTCAACAGCGTCACACAGAAATGGGAGTTCAGATCTGTATTTGCCAGAATGGATCCAACATGGCTTTTGCACCTGCCTACAGACTCAGAAAGGGCATACTGTATAAGATATATGACCACCTGCATTTTGACATGTTCACAAATGATTATGAATTACTTCCTTAACCTACCATAATTCAAAGTGCTGGACTGTTTTACTGTTGTGGTTTTTTTGATCAGGGTGATCCTTTTGTGGTCCTCTGACAGGATGAAGGTTCCTCTCTGACCATGGCGGCCAAAAATGCAGCACTGGCCTTTTGAGAGCAAGGGAAGATGAAGAAAGGGTTTCAGAGTCTTTGCAATTAAGTAGTTTAAACCACCAGTTTGAAGCAGGGATTTTTGGATTATGCGATGAAGCAAAACAGAATCAAAAATCTTTCAAATAAACACTGCAGTGTAATGTGAATATTTTGACTAGGATGACATAACCTTCGATCTAATGGTGTGTTCAGAATGAACATAAAGTGAATGAGATGGAGCAATTGCACAAAAAGCCAGTGCAAAGATGCAAGTGGATGCAAACACATGGGTATTCACAGGCAGAACAAACTGAGTCAAAGGTGCAACCACACACTGCTGTTTGGTAGAAAAAAACGCTAAAATTCACACAAATAACAAGTAAAAAATTAGCTTTGACCTAAATGGCTTATGCTTATATATGACAAACATAAGATGGCATAACATGCTAATATTTGCATAAAATGTTTGTTAGCATGCTACATTTTATATTAAGTTGGTTTTAACATTAATGTGAACATGCTAACTGTTGCTAATGTTAGCGTTTAGAACAAAGCTTAATGATTGTGCAATCACCCTCCTCGAACGCTAACTTAGTAACTAATGCTAAGATTAGTACGCAAACATGCTAAATGTTAGCATGTCACTCAAATGTTCAGTTTAATTCAATACAACTTCACAACATCCCTGCAAGGGAAATTATACGCATCAGCTTGAGACCTAGAACAACACATACCTACCCAGGATATTATCAAAATACTATAGCACATTAGCAAGGTAACATAAGCATTTAGCTCAGAGCACAGGGGAGCCCAAGTACAGCTGACAAAGTCCAGTTTAGACTGATAAAAGTTGCCCTGTTATTACTACTAACATTGTCAGGCAGCTGAAGAGTTTAGAACGTACTGTTCCTTTTAAGACAGTGGTGTCATCATGCAGTCCTGAGCTCAACTGGTGTCAGGTAGACGTACAGATGACGCCTGGCTCATTAATTCTGCAGAGGAACACAAGCCTGCAGGACAGCAGTACTTGACTACCAGAGTTTGACACCACAGCTTTAAGGAATCGAATTTGTTCAGTAGTAGAATCCCTGTTAGAGTCAAAATGCAGTTAGTAAAGTCTCCACACCTGTCCAGTGGGATACACCACTTCCTTTGAATGAATACTTAATGTGCATGTTAGTTAGTAAATTAATTAAATAAAAAAACAAATAAAACCAAGCTTCATTGGTTTTTTAGCTTATTTTTCTGTGGCTGTGTTCAGGGAGGAAGCTACATTACTTCAGAGGTGGATGACACTGACATGCAATAAAAGGCTGATATCAGCTTAATAAATAAACTCTTAAATCAATAAAGCTTGAACCATATAAACCTGGTTCAGGTCACAGTTCTGCTTTCGAGCCACAGGATTGCACTTACATCTCAACAAGTTTATGCTCGGACATTATTGTGATCTGATTTACTGTATATCAAATGTTCTGACACACAGATTTGTGCCAATTAAGGTTAAAAGCAGTGTTGTGATTGAGTCAATGTATAATCAGAAATTTACCTTGATTTTGTTTATTAATGGGGGTTTTTCCCCCATTCTCTGTGGTGTCTCAAATACTGAAACAAAGGTCAGTTTTATTGTTTGACTGCCATAAATGCAACAATAATATAATATTCCTTAAGCCCTATGATATAAACAGGATTTGTCAGTGCTTGCAGGGTAAAGCTTCAGGGTGTGGAGATATTTATGTTTGGTCACTTCCGAAGTTTTACTTGGTGAGTTTTAGAAATTGACAAGTGGAAGAAATCATGTTGAAAAACTGCTCAATGTAAATATTTCCATTTCTTTGTCACAATTGCTTTGTAATAAACCTCAGTGACATCAGTAGACTTTGAATTGCATGTTGGAACATCTCATCACTTTCAATACAAGCCATCTTGTGTGAAGTCCTGATGAGGCCGGGGATGGTTTCTAGGGACACTCTGCACCAAACTCCACTGAGGTTAACTAAACTAACTGAGGTTATTTCCCTCTTGATTCTTGTTTAGCTGCTAGTTTCAGAATGAGTACTTGTAATTGGACTTTAACTGTGATAAGATAACTGAAACATAAACTGTGTCTAAGGCTACAATCATACTGCAAGCCTTAATGCAAACATGATTTACTGTAAAGAGTAAAGATCTGAGTTTGTTTTTGTTAAAAAAAAAAGAGTAATCTAAAAGATCACATTCAACTGTGTAAAACTTTGTTTTTGCTCAGTACAGTTTCTATAGGGCAAGTACAAATAGCATCATTATATATACTGTACTACGAATAATTCCAATGTGACTCTTTGTACCATTGTCATAAATCAAAATCCATATGTTTCAGATTGGTATTGGTCCAAATCACAATTGAAAATGCCAGAATTGGTCTAATTTGATTTGTTCATGTTGTCATTTTACACAGAGGTGCTGCACTGTGGTGCAAGTTTCTCCTCTACGTATACCGTCCAGATTTTAGTCACTGAGTGATTAACCTCATGGGATTTTGGAAATATTTAATGTTAGATTTTATAGTTTATAGTCAATGAAAAAAATTGACTGACAGAATAATACCAGTTAATGCATGCACACATTTAAATTGTTATAGTATTCTAAAATATTCTAAATATGCATGTTTGCATGACAGTAATAGAAAACAGTAAAAAAAAAAAAAAAAAATCAAACAAATGCGCTTAAACATTTGATTAAGTGAGATTAAACAGTTTGTTGACATCACGTCTTGTTTGGTCTCATTCAGCTCAAACAGCAGCAATAATCTGCCGTCATGCTGTCATCGCTGCCCATCATCGACCAGATTTACCAGAGTTATTTTTAGGATGAATCAGAGAGTTTGAGGATGAGATCAGGGGGAAGCCTGAGGGGTCAGAGGTTAAACATCCACCAGTTACATCAATCTGAGCTCTGTAGCTGTAATTATGTGGCTTTTTGTGTGGCTGCACCACAGCAGTGGAAGTAAGAGTCACTCTTTACATTTCTATGGTACATTTACTGTCTGAAATGTGTCGTTTAATACTACAATGTGTCAAACAAAAGAATCATGGTGTTGAAGCCCTGTTAGCTAGCACTGCAAAAGTCAAGAATCATTCAAATGAAAAGAGCTGTACAGTGTTTAAAACAAAGAAGGTGGAATGTGCAAATATTGACTAATATATGATCATCCGGTCAAATTTTAATTTCACCAAATATCTGCAAAACTACAAAAATTCCCATCAGCCTCAGCTGTGCTTTGTTTAGTGCTTATTAGCAAAATGATAACATGGTAACGCACTAAACTATGATGGTAAACATGCTATAACCCTGCTAAAAATCAGCATGTTAGCATGCTGACGTTAGCATGTTAGCTCAAAGCACTTCTTTCCATCCATTATTTCCTGTGGTTCCCAACTTGTGTGGCCAATTGTGATCCACTGAAATGAAGTAATGTCTGTATGTGACCCCCCCCCATCACGGGTGATGGCCTCAGTGTGGACATGAGCAGTCATACAAAGAGCAGGGTTCATACAAAGCCTTGACAGTTTGGAAAATACTTAATTTTAACCGTTATGTTTGCAAGGTTGGGAAATGCTTGAATTCGAATATACTCCTTGATAAATGCTTGATTTTCAACATAATGTAAAAGTAAAGTTCTTTTCTTGTGTTCACTCGTCGTTCATAGCTGGATAAGTCCTCTGTTGATCCCTCACTCTGGAAATTAGGAATATTAATCCTGATCAATACATCCAATCACAGTTAATGTGAACTGCTGGTAAAATAAACAAAGTAACAATATATTGATTGCTGTGGGTGTAAAGGAATTCTGTAAACTTTATTTTTTGCAGTTGCATTCATAGTAACAATTTAGATGTGATGATAAAGGCTTTGAAAGTCTGGAAAGTTTTGGTTTGAGTACCTTGAAAGTACATACTTGATAAGCTTGAAAGTAATCTGCCCTCTCAGATTCTCATCTTATCAAATATCATCTTATCTTTTCTTTCTTATATCTTTAACCATCTTTTGCTCAGGCTAAAGGTTGAAAGGTAATTAATCTCCAATATGACATAGCAGTAGATTCAAGCTGCAACTGAAGGTTGTTGAGGATGGAGGGTTTTTTTTTTTAGCACAAGGCAAATATATAAAACAAGACAGAGAGTAATTATACAAAAATGAAGGATAGAGTCCAATCAACAATGGTGGAAATGATGCTACAATACAGTGGAGCACAAACAGTCGCAACAACACAGGTCAGACTGCTAAAAGCTCCCATTCAACCTGAGGGAGGAGGAGTCACTGCGCGCGCAATCAGACACAGGGGACTCTCTCACCTGTTTGTGCAGTACGTTTCTACCTGTTTGCACTCAGTGAACAGTTGATTTTTGCGTTCATGTCGGATATTTGAGGACTGAGTCGAGTTTCACAGAGTTCATATTTTAATGAGGATTCGTGCGCGTCCAGATCTCCAAAGCGCGCCGCCTGAAGGTCGACGGTTTGATCAGCGCTAGACTTCCCGTTTGTTTCACAAGAAGCCGATCTGAAAGGTGTGTGTGTCACAGAATGAACCGACTGTCTCGTCTTTATGCTGTGTGATTTTTGAGTTTAATCGATACTTTAACCTGAATGACGTGTTGAATGAATCAAGCGTTTATTCATAATTATACTCTAAAACATTGTTGAAAAGTGCTCTAACGTTATGGACATCACAAGAGAGATTATCATTCATCTTAACATCTTAATATGACTCAGTCATTATATGTTTGCTAAAATATCAACCTCATGCACCGATAAGGATGATCTCAGTGTAAATAAAAAAGTCTGCCGCCTGCTCAGTTTAATGTCCTGAGTGAAGAAGCTCACACATTTATTTTAATAAATAATAATACGAATAAACTTGATCTCATGTTCACCAGTCTGAAGTGGTGGTTTCTTATAGCTACACCGTGGGTTCTGTTGTTGTAGTGGATGTAAAACATTTTCATTGTCATCCAAGTGAAATAAAAAATAATACATTTTATTTATAGAGCACTTTTCAGCGTAGCCTACTCAAAGACACTTTATATAAGTTAAAATGGTCATAGAAAACCGCACACGAAAAAAGCATATACCGCACAACAAAAGCTGTTCTGAAAAGGTGAGCTTTCATTGGTTATTTGAACATGGACAGATCGGTGCAGCCTCACATGTGTTTGGGGAGAGAGTTTCAGAGGGGGGGCCAGCTATAGAGAAGATAAAAAATGATGATGATGATGATAGATAGGGAAGTAAGCCCCGAAATTCTGGTCACACTGAAACGTTTGTGGTTCGTAATTTAATGATAGTTTGTTTGGGGAAAAAGCACGTTTTCACCTGCATGATGGAGGCCTTGAGGTCACCTGTCTCATAGAGGGTAAAAATCTAATTTTAAGATCTTCATTATTTTAATTATTTTATTTTATTTTAAATCACTTAAAACCCATTTTTATAGACTTGCTTCTATGTGATGTAATTTTTCACTGTCTTTTTATTGCTTTTATTGTTTTTAATAGTTTTTATTTGTATTTATCTATCATTAATTTTTTATTTTGCTTTTGTTTTGCCTTACTGTTTGGCTTTCTGTTGTTATTTTGCTTTCTGAGTATCCTGCTTTTGCTTTCTGTCAAAGCACTTTGTAAACTCTGTTGTTAAAGGTGCTGTATAAATAAAGTTATTATTATTTCAGGTGGAAAGTGGTTCTCCAGGCATCTTCTAGCAGCGTGGAGCTGAATCAGGTGCTTCTCAGAACAAGGACCGCAAACTTCAGAGGAAAGGAGGACTGAAGCACACTGACTGATTTGCAGCATTTTAATAGTGCAAACAGAAATTCGTTATTTCAGTCCTGTGCTTACTTTTAGCGTAATCCTAAATAATGTGTGTTAAATAAAATTACCACACAGCATAGCTGAGGCCAGATAATATTACAGCACACAATGCACAGAGAGTGGGGAAGAATAAGGACCAGCAGGCAACACAAAAGCAATTAAAAAGGAATCACCAGTAAAGACTTTGTCACACTCTCTGGATGCCTGAAAGAAGCTTTTGACTCCAACAACACACACGTTTACATCACTTGGCTTCAAACCGCCGTCAGCATCATCTGACTATGTGATCTGGCTGAAATACTCTGGGAGTACTGAGCCTACAGCTGTCTCCATTGGGTCAAGGTTGAACAATGTACACGTACTGTAAAATTTCACTAAATATGTGTCTCATTTCATAATGCAATACTTAACTGTTTGCACATAGAGAAGACACGAAGATCTGCTTTTTTTAAGTGTCTTTTTGTTTCTAAAAAAATTTAAAGTAAATCAAGTATTTTCAAGTCAAAAGGCTCAAGTCCAGGTGAAGTCAAGAGTCACTGGTGTTAAAGTCCAAGTTGAGTTTCAAGTATTCTTTGATTTTGTCAAGTCAAATCTAAAGTCATTGAATTTGTGACTCGAATCCATGTCATGTGACTCGTTAAACCTCTGACAATGTTTTTATGTTTCAGTGTTGCAGCTTTACTTATGGCTCGTTATTTTCAGCTATTATTAAAATAGACAGAGAAAGAGAGAGAATCGGGAGTTCATCAGAGTGTACAGATAAAAAAATAAGTAGCTTATTTTCATTCAGCTATCAAGAGGACTTTGTTCACCATAAAGAACAGTGGTCAGTGTTCTCTTTCAGCAGGAAACGAAACAACCTCTGGTAGTGTTGCGACACAATCTGGGTAAGAAACTGTTACAAATCAGTTTGCTCCTTTTTCAACATCCAGGTATCTTTCAGCAAAAATCTGTAATAAAAAAACAAAACAAACAACTCTCCCTATACATACCGCATTAGCTGTGAAATTTGAATAACAGATCAAGACATGACCTGACAGGACTTGCTATGCAAGCTGTTAAATCACTATCACTACGTACACAGGGTCAGGCTTTATGACAGGCAGTAAATTAGATTTGCCATTTATTTATTTTTTATTGTCCCTTTTACATTTTGCAGGGGTTGCCTCCTCTGCCTCCATCTGATTAGTTCACATTAGTGCATCAGTCTGAAGGCATGTAGAATAAAGGTTTGGGGATCATAATCATTATTGTAGTCTCTCTGAACAAATAATCATAATGTATAGCCCCAAAAAAACACCCCAAATACTTCCAGCACTTGTGAGCGATTGATCAGTTCAGTTCATTCAGCTTCTTCCTGGTTAACGTGTCATTGTGTTAAACCCCAGATGGCTACAGAAACAACAACCTGGTTCTTCTTGGTAGATGGCCTTCTCCACCCTGCAGCCCAACCACATATGAGGCCAGGTGAGGTCTGAATCTCCACCAGACCCAACCGACCAATCATCTCCACCCCAGTCACAGGTAATATGTGACTGCCAATGCATGACAAGGCAAGGTGTCCTCGTGTAAATGTGTTCGTATGAACTGAATAAGAGAAAAGTAAGAAAATCCTACCCACCCCGTTCATATCAACAAGGACTAAATATTAGAAACACCCCAATACAGTTAAAAAGTGGTACAAACTGCAGCCTCCAAAAGGAGCGTAAAGTTCAATCAACAACTCTTTTAAACAGTTTCAACACAAACTGATGATGAAGGAGGATTTGTTGCAGGACTGTTGGATTAAACTGCATTCCTTTTATCTAATGTAATGGTTATCAGTTTATTCAGTACATTAATTGTTATAAAACTTATATAAATATTTGTGGGACAAGTTTGTGTGTCGTAAAAGAACTCTTTAACTTTGGTATATCAATGGGAGCTTAGGACAACAACTGGATGCAAAAAATGAGCAATTCAGATTGCTTTTTTTGTTTTGCAAAACTGTTCTTTCTATGATTCGATGGTGATGAAATTTGAGTCTTTGTTTCTTCATCAAAAGGTTTTCATGACTCGTTGGTTAGAAATTGGTGAGGGATTTTGTGTGGCGCTTTTCGTGGCTCGTTGGTCTAGGGGTATGATTCTCGCTTCGGGTGCGAGAGGTCCCGGGTCCAAATCCCGGACGAGCCCATCCTTAAAAAAGCTTGAGGGTCGTTACACAGCTCTCGAACTTTAATCTATCAATAGGAGCTTAGGACAACGACTGGATGCAAAAAATGAGCACTTCAGATTGCTTTTGTTTTGCAAAAGTTTTCTTTTTATAATTCGATGGTGATGAAATTTGAGTACTTGTTTCTTCAGCAAAAGGTTTTCATGACTCGTTGGTTAGAAATTGGTGAGGGATTTTGTGTG
>LKNJ01004270.1:40527-66683 GCA_002120245.1 Maccullochella peelii | reverse complement strand
CAATTTACACACATGCGTATTAAGACCCAGGTATTTGGTGCTGCTGTATAAGACCAATAACGCTACAGTACAGTATGTGTATGTATATATATGTACTTCCAAAAATTTTTGTTACCATTTGTTATTTGATTTTTACATTTTATGTCAGCTAAAATAATCTGCAGTGGCTCAGCAAGCAAATGTTAACAGGCCTTGTTACCGTACTTGTTTGCCATACTGCATTTATAACATTTTTTGTGTCCAGTTTTAAAGGGCTAGTGGTGGATCTGGAGGATGGAAACCTTGTGAAGCTGGCTGAAGATGGAACCGTCTTGCGGTATGCTCTTGCTGCAGGAAATGTATTTGATCTGCTTCCCAAAACATCTCTTCAATTCCTTTGTCAAAATTGTCATTGTGTTCACAGACCTTAAAAGTGGAATAAGGGCGTTTTTTTTTAAATTTCTTGCTTGATTAGAGCGACACATGGAACCAATGACCTCAGCACAGAAGAGATCATCAAACATTATGGTCCAAAAAGGGAGTGGAAGCACTTCAGCAGCCTCAATACCTCCTTCACAAGATCTGGTATAATGTTTATATCCATCTTTATTACCTAATTGCTGTATGCAGTTGGTTTTTAAGTAGGCTAATAGATGGTAGTCTCGGACCTGTTACTAGATTCCATTGATTTACTTATCTTTTGTTTTGGTCTTTGCAGCAAAATACTATTTCTATGACAACTACTTTGATCTACCAGGGGCTCTCCTCTGTGGAAGAGTTGTGGACATGTTGCATAAGGTAATATTTGATAAGGTATGGTTTCATATTAGTGGTTGAGATTTTCATGTGGAAAAAACACATTAAAATGTAACTATGTTTTTGTGAATAGAGAGGAAATGAGGTGAATTCCGACTTTTGGAAAGACATGGTTGCTGCCATCGACCACAATTACAACACATCTGCATTCAAAGGTACGCCTTTTATTCCAAAACAGCACACATTTTAGTTTATTGCTTATTTCTAATGTGTTATTGTCAAGGACCCATACTGTAAAGAAGAACAACACACACGCAATATACAGAGGATATTTTTCTTTTTCAAACTAGAACTTTTATTCTGTGTTTTGGTCAGTAAGTGGTACATAACTTAACACATCCAATGGGATATAGTTGTTTTGAAAAAAAATGCAGTTTGAATTTCTCATTCTGTGTTGTTTGGCTGGTCACAGTGCTTGTGAGAATGTGCTGATGTCTAATAACATATAGTTACGTATGTCTACGTGTACAGTTTTGTGTGTCTTTTTTATGTATATTACAGGAAAATTCTTAAACAACAGACATTAATAAAAACAAACACAAATAAATGACATGCTGTAAATGTTACAGGCAGTTGTAAAGCACCACTTAAGAGATCTTCCAATATTTTTTAATGTTTCTTAAAATTGCAAAGGCACACACATGGTGAACTGGGGAAGGGGATCAATTTAAACCATATGTTTTAAATTTTTACTCAGAATTAATACCTCTGTCAGTCGAGTAATTTGTTAGCAAATGGAAGACATTTTTATTGTTGTAAAGATTCGAATGAGGCAGTTAAACTTGGAATTTTGTAAACTGATCTATTTAGTAGTAGTTCAATGTTTTGTAAGGTTTTGAGGTTTATTTGGATTTGTGAAATCACGTTGAGGCGATCAAGAATCCAGAGAAAGAGCAGTGAACATTATCTGCTGCAAATATACCATTACTCTCCTCATCAGGAACCTGGACATAGACTCTGTCACCGGCATGTAGCATAAGAACAGTACTGCCTGACATCTGATCCAGGAAACCCTTGTTGTACTCATCATAGGTGAAAACAACGGGATCCTCATTTTTGTAGAGGGCCACCAGTGCATTGGCACCATTGACATGCATATGATAGCTGAAATAGTAGAGACCTGGTATCTGGCAGGTAAACACACCACTGTGGGCATCATAATGGTGCTCCCCATTGTACAGAACCTGGTTGAACTGAATAGGGGTTGCAGCTGGAGGGTAGGCCCTGGTCAGCACAGCACTAAAGGCGGACATGGGGGCCTTCATCATCTCATGAGACATCACAACCTCGTGGGACTTAATTGGCATGCTCTTCTCGTGGTGGTAAACCACCTCTCCTGGTGGGCCAGGTGGACCAGGAGGACCGGAAGGGCCTGGGTGACCATCTTGACCTCTGGCACCTGGAATTCCAGGTGGACCCTGTGGACCAGAAATTCCCTTAGCTGTCAGGCCAGCTGGACCAGGTGGGCCTGGAAGACCTGGATGGCCCTTAAGCCCAGAAGGACCTGCCGGACCGGTGGGCCCACCTGGTCCCATGGGTCCTGGCCTTCCGTTCTCACCACTTTTTCCTGGTGATCCTGGGATTCCTGTGTGTCCTTTTGGTCCTGGGGCGCCATTTGCACCGGGAAGTCCTGGGGCACCAGCATGGCCTTGTGCACCCTTTTGACCCTGAGGACCATTATGGCCTGGAATTCCTGAAGGACCTACTGCCCCAGGGACACCTGGTTTTCCAGTGAAACCCTGAGCTCCCTGCTCACCTTTGGTTCCCCTTGGGCCTGGTGCACCTACCATACCAATGTCACCTTTGGGTCCTTGTGGACCTGCCTCACCCTGGAATCCTCTTGCACCTTGTGGACCAGCTGGGCCAATAGAACCAGGAGCACCTGGTTGACCTGTATAACCAGTTGGGCCTGGCTCTCCTTTCTGACCAGTGGTTCCTGAAGTACCGGGGGATCCTCTGCTACCTGGTATTCCAGGTTCACCCGTTTTTCCAACACCGGGCATGCCAGGGGAGCCTGGTTGACCAGCAGGACCCTGTGGACCTTTAGGACCCATAGGTCCAGGCATACCTGGGGTACCATTCTGGCCTGGTTTCCCTGATGCTCCTGTGCCTGGAGCCCCTGTGTGACCCTTTGGCCCTGACATACCCATTGGCCCAGGTGTACCATCTCTTCCTGGCATGCCACCCTTGCCAGGTTCTCCAGGATAGCCAGGGGCACCAGGTTGACCAACTCCAGGTTTGCCCGGCATACCAGATGGGCCCATTGGTCCAACTGCACCTGGTGGTCCTTGAACCCCAGGAACTCCAATGCCTCTCTCTCCTTTGATGCCAGGAAGACCAGGAATACCAGGATGTCCCTTCAAACCAGGCTCTCCTCTTGGTCCCATTGCCCCAGTGATGCCAGCTGGTCCAGGTTTTCCAACAGAAGAAATTCCAGCAGGTCCAGGTGTTCCAGGTGTACCAGGTGCACCTCTGGGACCCATTGGTCCAGTTGCACCAGAAGGACCTCTCTCACCAGGGAGACCAGCGCTACCTGGTTTTCCATTGACACCTGGGGAACCAGGTTTACCTGGTTGAGAGTAGCCAGGGGGTCCGGAAGGTCCTGGTGGACCTTGTAGTCCAACATGTCCTATACCACTCTTTCCAGGAGGCCCAGGTGGTCCCATTGGTCCCATTGGTCCTGGCTCACCTGGAGGACCTGCCTGGCCTGCAACAGCTAGGGAATACATATATACAGATACATGCGATGTAGTTATTCAGGGAATACGATGCACACATCATAATGTCACAGGCATCTATGTTAGATCAGTTTGGTTCAGTTAGATGTTTATTGTTGGATTTAGTGAACTGTCAGTCTGTAGATGGTTATAGAAAATACACATACAAGCATTCAGCAATTGATACTGACAAAAATATCCCTAGTTCTCCCCAAGGAAATGACAAACTGAAATTGAGTGTATATGAAGAAGAAATTACTTTTTTATTAATTATTGATTTTGAAGGATTTCTTTCCACATTATTTATTTCCTTTTGCCTTGTCAGTGCATTAAGAAAGATGCCTCCTTTGGTCCTTGAATAACCCAAAGTTTGGTATTCTCCACAAGACCACAACCTGACTTAAAACACTACTCCCTATGATTGTAGGGCGGGTTGTGGGCCTTTTTTCCTAGGACAATTTTCACAGCACCACTGGTCTGAGGTGATGTTCCCACCATGCTTATGTATGCTGGCATGGGACCCAACACACCAGCTCAATTTGCCCGCTCTATACTACACCCTTTAATTTCCTGCGCTGGCCATGGCCGTGATTGTATACTTAGTGGTCTGAAAGTTGTCAACATCACCTTGATGCATTTCCTGCCACATAGCAGAGAGTTTATGGACAAGGTCAAATGAGTGCATATATATGCACTAAATTGGTGTATAACATCAGTTTATTTTACTGGAGGCGAATAACAGGGCACACAGTTGTTTTCTCTCTTATATCATTCGTCAGCATTTGATTTGATTTGTGAGGAACTGCTTACAAAATGAAACATAAATGTTTTATTCTACTAGTTAGCTTAAAGATATAGTGCAAATGTGACATTAAACATGTCTGTAATTTCTGTTTAAAGTCACAGTGGAAATCTTAGATATTATATTTCCAAGCCTACCTATTTACAAATTGGTAAATCTATTAAGTATATAGGCACCATTTAGGTATTGCAAAAAAAAAAACAACAACTAAAAAATCTCATCTACCAAGTCTTTAACATTGAATCGGCATAAACAATAGAGTCCAGGAACTATCCTAATTTTCTAACTGTGCACAAAGAGCATCTCTGATGAAACTGCTATCACACTGCTTTCCTTTATATACCATAATTCTGGAAGTGTTGGCCTCTCTTTTGAAATGCTTGTTGTGTTTTGATAAGAAAATGTTTTGACAGGGCTGTCTTTTTCAGACCACATAAGGTCATGCATGAAAGCCCACAGGGGATATTTGTGCCAGGACTGGACTTTTTGGCAACCAGAAACACCACAAACTGAAGGTGATGAAACTAGCCACAGTAGCTGAACCACGTGTGACCTGTTAACACTGCAAAGTACCATTATACTTATATTTAGTGTAGTACCAATATCCATTCTAAATTTGGTTGTCTGCAACAAAACCCCTCTTAGTCGGGGACTTTATTCTGTAATTCTTTTCTTACTCATTGTCCTTTATACTGGAAAAAACTGTCTCAATTATTTCAGCTACAGAGTGAAGCTACAGTAAATTTGCTTTGTTGTTTTTTGTTTTTTTTTGGTTCGCTAGATTTACTGTTGGAACTCGTGAAAGCATTTCTGCACAGTCTGTTGTTTTTTTTCCATACTAATTGTGTGGTGTGATTTTAACAAAGAAATTTGTTAGGGCGTGCCTGCAACGTGGTAAAAACATCTGTTTTGGAGATTCAGCAAATTTGAGCTCTCATTGTCGACTTTTTATTCTATTTTTATGTTGAGGCACACAGTCAAACCACATCAGAGCCTCAAAAACAAAACTGGAGTAATAAATTCTCAACTGTCGAACGCAGAATTTGAATCATTGTTTAGGTGGGATATAAAATATAGTTTTATAGATCATCTTGGCAGTTACATCATGACCACTGCTTTGTGGTTTTTTTTTATGACACATGCAAAAGTGACAGTTTCCTTCTTTAACCTTTATTTATTCAGAGCACAAGTGCCCTTTTACAGCTATACCCCACCTCACAGTTATATACAGTTATACACATTCACAGCAGTTCAGCCAGTTCAACCACAGCCTTCTGCTCTCAGCCAATGAGACGTTGCGCTTGACCTGCTGTGCACCTTGATGACAGTTAATGAAAGAGGGAGGCGTTTTGGCAGCCTCATTTGCTGATGTGTATGAGCCAACAGTCTGCCTGGTTGCATAAGAGGGGATCTTACTAAAAGGTCAGAGTAGTGGTGATGATAATGATGATTAGGATAATGAGTTAAGAAATGTGTCTTATTTGTCAGGTTCTTTTAAATGATGCAGTAAGCTGCCATATTTCCAGGGTTCACATAGGTTATCATGATTTTCAGATCAGTGGTTAAAGTTATGGCCTTAATTTGATTTGACTGTGGGTAACAGTGAGGAGACTTCATCATATGACTGTTTTTAAAGTGCAGTATAGGCTGTAACTCAATATTTAATTTCTGGATTGCTTTAAAACATCTTTGGTGTGTGACTGCCCCCTTGCTTTTCAGTATCACTAGTTATAATTAAACGTCTGTAAGCATATGTCCTATAAATTCCACCAGAAGTGTAACTTGAAGTGTCATCTGGTGTTATTTTGCAGTTTTATTTGTCTAAATTTGTTTTAATTGTTGAACAAAAGCTGGATGGATTATGGAGCTGATACAGTCTGAAAACTAGTTTTACAGTGCAGCCTGCAGTGATTACCAATGAACAGTGGGCTTGGCTGGAGTTAAATTATTATACTTAACATAAATAGATGCAGGCATTTGTCCTATTCCTGCTTATTTCCCCCAGCTGAATTTTAACCACCTGTATTTGTGTTAATTGCAGCATATCCCCTCATCACTAGATTGTCAGGATTGTTATTATAGTAAAAAATTGCAAGTTTTTACATGAACAACCCAGGTGTGAGAAGACATACGTGACTCACCATGACTCTTGACGGGGTAGGGAGTCTTGCTCACTTTTGGCACATGGTAGTACCTCTCAGGGGTTGCCTCAGCCAAAGCTAGGAGGACGAGGAGAATGCTTGTTACCCTCAGGTCCATCTTGTGAAGCTAAACCTGCAAAGACATAATCAATTCATGAGAAAGAGCATCACCCATCTCTTTTTTACTTTAATGACAATCTGCAACCAAAGACAATGTCTCAAAGTGGCAAGTGCCTCTCCTGCACGTCATTGGCACTTGAGAGTGGTAATGAAATGAATCTTTCATTTCTAAACTGGCCAGATCAAACTTATCAGTCAGTTTTGCCCTCTTGAAGTGAGCAGCTTCTGTGAAAAGTATCCAAAACACCTTTGACAAAAGATTTTTCTCATTATGTAAGTAAACACCTGTTGTGGCCAGACTTCTCACAAAATGCAAACAAGCAACGTGGCTCATAGAGGAATTAAAAATCTCTTTGTTAATCTAAATAAAAACAGTCACAGGCACAAATTCTCTCCCAGTGTAAACCCAGCCATAGTACATGGCTCATTATACTTGTAATGCCAGCAACCATCAGCACTCCACCAGCAACCCTCCCCTCAGTGAGGGCCAGGCTATAGTTGTGGGAATCCCCTGTGCACTAACCTGAAATCAGAAAAAAGCCGCCTTACCAGGAAGGTTTACACTCCAAAGAAACAGTGGGGGATTGGGAGGCTGCTGTCCCAGCCGCTGTTATATCCTTAGTTGTGGAGTCTGCCTGTCTGAGCGACAGCTGCTGCTTCCCAGGGCACTGGGCTCAAGGTATTTATAGTGAGCCGGTCTCCAGCATCGTGGAGGATCTACCTCGTGTAGAAGGCCCTCCCTGCTCTGATGTCATCTTTAATGAGGGGTGCCATGTCCTCAGGGGGCCTGTCACTTCAGGGTGACGGTCCTCCCTCTCCTCCATGTCTCCTCTCTCTTCATCTGGTTCTCTCTTCTGTCTGTACTGAGCAGCAGCGAGGGGCTTCCTGTCAAATTCCCTTTGGGTGACAAGTTAGTTTCTTGATTTATCTTGCTTGGGTGGTCTGCAGTTCAATTTGTGGCACGTGGTTGTGCAGCTCTCAAAGTTAACATCTTTATCCACTGGGTCTGCGCTTTTTGACAGATGACTCAGGACTGCTTTAGTGTCCTTTTTTAGGCTAGATTTGCATTTTTAACTCCACAAACACAGGTGTTTATTACTAAAAACATCATGTTATTGACTAAGTGGATTGTGACAGGGTGTTTTTCTGGAAAAGTAAAGATTGTGCAAGTCTGACAATATTTTCCTCCTGTCTGAAGACTGTACTGGTGAAGCTGTGGTAGACTACATGTACCAGACAGCTATTTGGTCAGTTTTGGTTCACTCTGAAATTACACCCAGCTTTTAATGGATGCTGGATAAATTTCTTTTTATCTGTAATTTCTGGGTTTAAAAGACAGCAGTGTTCATTAATTCAGATGCATTTCTAAACTCACCACCAGCTTGATTTCAGATTTAAATTTCACATAGTGAAGCCTGTCATGCTGCTGGCAGGTTTATGTCTGTGACTTTTACAAACTGCTTTGTGGTTTGCTGCAGGGATCCACAGTGCAGCTTTAAGACACCAGGAGGCAGACTTGAGGTTTTGTTCTAATTTGCTACTTGCTTCATCCTCTGAGGAGCCTCTGGTCTGCAGTTCAGATTCACTGAGATGCATTCAGAGATCAAAATCAGAATGTGTCGTCTTTCAGTAGGATCATATCATAATGATCAATCTTAAGTCTTACTTTTTTAATTTTATTACGAGTTAAAATAAAATCTACCAATAGGATGCGAATATAAGGCTAAAACTGATAAAAGAAGTGTTGATGAAATAAACAATAAATGATAAATGATAAGAAAAATAAAAATAAGAAATTAAAGCAATTCAAAAGTAGTCTTGAAGTAAGTCTTGATGGTGGAATCAAATGTTGTTTTTGCACTGCAAAAATAATTTAACATGGTGATCCTCATGAACCTTACATCTACAGTATACAACAGTCCTGATTGGTCAAGCCACTGTGTAATATATCTTTGGTTTTGGAAAAGCCCTTCTTTCCCTTTGCCCATATCATTTAAAACTACCAACGTCTCAGCGGCCGCAGATGAGTGCTCAGTGAGCCGTGGGCATCTTTGGTAAACTCTTTGAATCAAATGACAGAGTAGTGTGGGGGTGGAGTCGACATTTAACAACTTTCTAAGCTGCAGATATGCCACTGCATCTCACCATGAAAGTGGCTGTGACCGCAGTGAGGCATGGCTGCTTTTTATTTCATTGGATGTTTTTTTCTTTTTTCTTTTTTGGCACGTCAGAATTAATGCCTCCCTATCTAAATCTGGCCACTGTGAGGTTTAATGTAAACATCTACTTAGATTCACATGCTCTTTCTGGGTAAGTGTGTGCTGTGTATGGCAAAAGGCAGTCACAGGGCATAAACATGTAATTATGATGGGAGATGTACTGTATGGAAAGCAGTACAGACAGAGCATGATATGGAGTTCTCCTCAGTGTTTTCAGACACCTCCTGATGGCAGGGTGGGTGGCATTTCTGGGAAGGGTCTGCAGTAACCATTGTTTTGCCCCTCCAAACATCTTCACATACTGCTGCTGCACTCCAGACATGACTCAATACTTCTTCAGTGGCTTTAATTAACTCTGGGGGACAGCCCCCGCCATCCCCCCACACGCACAGCCTCTGTTTTCCACATTATCTTGAAACAATGTATATGCTGAAGTCACATTTGTGTTTCTAAATGATTCTGAAGCTATGTATTTTGCACTCTGGTCATCCATAGAGAAAAGATCACACATTACCTTTTATTTTCTGGTTTACCCAATGTTGTTCTGAACTTAACTGCATTTTTTATATTTTCAGCTTGTTAACGAGTAATATTGTTTATGTTGTTCACCTTTGACTAGGGCTGGTAGTTTGATACTAGTGACTATTTGATTCCTGAGTTTTGGTACCAATACCAAAACAATACTTTTGTCAATACCTCACTTTGAGAATTATAAATGTGTTTTCTAAGTTAACAAAAGAAGCTAAGCTTCTCAGTGCTAAATCCAAAGCCCAGCAGATAGTGGATTTTTGAGGCCGATACAGATTTTGATATTTGAGACTTTAAAATCATGCAATAGTGATATATCAGATCTATGTTTTATAACAGAAACGCATAAGAGAAACTTTTTTGGTTAGGATCCCTTCCACTTGGTGCAACATAACAAGCTGTAAATATAACACTTAACATATTATCACCAGATAATGCTGATATAGCTAACGTGTTAGCAAACAAGTTCCCATTTTTACGTCTAGCCAACAAGGAGCAACATTAGCATTCATTTGCAGTTATTTTTGTATCCATCTGATGAAATTAAGTCCAATATGCACTCTCCTTTTAGCTCTTTCAGTCTCAACCAACTCCTGAGAAAAATATCTGACTCTTTAGCTGCTAAATGCTCCACTATGTTCACCAGCTAGTAGCTAACTTTGGCTCCTGTTTTCTTGTTGAGCAGGTAGTGTACAGTGGGTTTATCACAGCCTTTTGACTGGAAACAGCTGCCTGCTGCGTCTGGAAATAAGATTAATGAGAGTCCTGAGACCGAATCAAAACAGTTAGCTCAAAGATGCTAAAAAGCTCCTTAGAACTGATGGGAAAGAGTTGGTGATAACTCTGTGGGTTTTTCGCTTCGAGCGACACCTTTCACATTACATTACTACAACTGTAATAAGATAGCCTAATATCGGCCAATACATTTTGGTTGGTAACAAAAACATGTTGAGGTAGCATACTTGCATGAGTTACATTTGTGTCTCTAAATGACTCATAGATCATTTTCTCTGTTTTACACAGTATTGTATTTGTGATGTATATCCATGTAGGCTTTTTCTGAACTTTGTTTTCTACATTTTCACCTTGTGAATGAATAATTCTGGTTATCACTTGCTAAAAACAGCAACTTTTAACTGTAATGTAATACATAATTTGTCCTTGTGACAATGTTATAGGTCAACGTTGACAAAATTCTGACAGTAAAACAAAATGTAGGAATCCATACATGAATTGTTCCTATATGAAAACATATACAAGGTAACCCCTGAAAGATTTATTATCATCTTGTTAGCCTTGTGGTCTAAGAACCACATAATTTCAACGTCACTGGTTTGTGTCTGGCAGGGATGTAAAATCTAGATTTTCTTATCTGTATTGTTTACACCTTGCTTTGTATTTTTCTGTTTTTGGACTGTCTTGTCTCCATTTGGTCCCAGAGATTTAAGGATGCCATGGTGCCTGAGAGAGGAGAAAGTAATTGCAGGTGTGCCTATGCCAGCAGGGAAGAGTGGAAAGCAGGAACTAAAGATAGAGTGTTTGAGCTGGGAAGTGACGGTGGCTCAGATTTAATGTTTTAATAAACCAAATATGCCACTAAGAGGCACTTTGCGCTTCATGAATGGAAAGACTGAAGCTGGACCTCCTGGCTGAGTGTTATCTGCAATTACAGGGACACAAACACAAAAATCATGGTTGGAAGTTTGACCAAACTAAGGCTAACTGTAATTCAGAATAGCAACCAAAAGCCTTCAGTGCATTCTTCTGGATTTTTTTTTTTCTCCATCTTGATAAAATCTTGCCCAAGTCATTATGAAATTATGGAAAGGTTGGTCTCATGAAAAAGAGGAATAAAAGCCAGACGCTGAATTTCTTGGTTTCCAAATCAGATTTTGCTCTCATTTTAGGATTTATTTTAGGAGCAGGTAATGGGTTAATTTGAAGCCAATTATCTCAATCAAAGTTGAGTAAGTGCTATAATGACCAGTACTTTTCATTTTTACTGTACCTCCCTCACCAGCTCAGAGTCAGCACATTTTACAGGGGTGGTGTTGCAATGTGTTTGTCCCAGAAACTGAAGAAGATCTTTAATGCTCTTACACAATTGCATCTTGCTCTTTGATACGTTATGATATGTTGTACATATATTTAATTCCGCCTGGGGTGGATAGTGTGGAGGCCCAAAACCGACAAAAGGCAGTAAAATATTATCAGATGAGTCAAAAACATAACTGATTACATCAATAAATAAGGCTGTTAGTTAAATAATTAAAATGGAGTATAAAAACAAATGACACAACTTAATACTTTTCCTTTAACATCCAATCAGTTGGATATAAAAGAGAAAACCTTAGCTTTACCAGTTAATTTTACTTGATGAGCTAGTGAAAGTCTCCAGTGTCCGCTTATTTTTTGCACCAAGGTGACGTTTCGAGCGCAACTGCTCTTCATCAGACTAAAGTGACAATGCAACGCCATCTTAAATATAGTCACATCATATAATCACGTGAACCGAGTCTCTAATGTGACCTAGAAATTGCATACATTGGCTAACATTGGCTGTGTCCAAAATCATTCAGTACTCACTACATAGTCCGCTATATAATGACTTCGCCATTTTGTAGTGCTGTCCGAATGTAGAGTGAGAATTATTATACCCTATATAGTGGACTCAATGTATCCCACAATGCATTATGAAAAGTAGTGTACAACCAGTGGTCACTAACCAAGCACTATATACCACCATGCATTGCGCTGAAAAGAAAACTGGCAGACGGACAAGAGGAGAGAGAGCAGCGCGAAAATTGTAACCTGTCGTACAAATGTAAGTCATTTTCTGTTAAGCTTTCGATGATATATTGAAGTTTGTTGTACCAGTTTATTAGCCATGTGGTAAATTGTGAATTTAATGTGTATACACTGTGTAATAATATTACGGCACAACTCACTGCTAGCAACCCAGCTAACTAATGTTAGCAAGCCCTCTTCTGTACAGTAATTGTCATTAAAAATACATGGGCTACACATTTTTTTTTATTCGTAAGTAGCGAAATTACATTGGAGTGTCACATAAGCGCTAGAGAAATATCGATTGTCAATTTATTTTAATCTCTTCAGGGACCGACGACGATGTGGCAAACTTTATTCGCCTAAGGAGAGATAGGTACCACCTCTTCTCTGGGAAGCGTTTTGCCTCTGCAACCGGATGGGAGTGAGTTATGTCAAATTCTTGTGAAGGAGTATCTTATTTTAATGTGTATTCATAACAAAAGTAAAATTACACTTACAAATTACAATTTTGACTAAATTGCTGTCTAACATCATTGGTTATGATACTGATTTGTTTGTTGTTTTTCAGTATACTTGTTATTACATTTTGTAGAGCTGTGTTGAAAGAGATGGGCCTTGCTGGTGTGCTGAGCCCTGCCCGAGCAGCCAAGAAGTGGGAAAACCTTAAAAAAAAGACATACAAGGTTTGGATTCATTGTATTTAACTAACGTTCTAGTCATAATGAAAGCATAGATGAAAGATCACAGTTACTGTTCTCTTTGAGTATTTTCTTTACTGTATTTAGCATTTGAAATGAACACTACATAAATGGTGCACTACAAATATTTTATATAAATTGCAATGTGTGCAGAAGCTCAGGAGGCCACCAACAGGGAGTGGCACTGAATCAGGGAAGCCCACTGCTGGAACATGGAAGTGGTTCTGGAAGTGGTTCTCTAGGCAATAGGTGGCAGGCTATATATTCAGCCTCCATGCCTCATTGCCTCAGCCTGGGGAGAGAACCCTTTCATTTCTGAATCAGCGTCCCCTGATTCAGTGCCATCTGAGCCAGAGAGTCAGACTCCAATGCCAGGGAGTGTGTCAGGGTCAGAGGAGCCAGGGCCACCAAAAAGGAACTGCTGGAGAGGGCAGAGGAGAGGGACAGGCAAAGTGAGGCCAGGGAGGAGAGGCTGATGTGTTTGTTTTCAATAATAATACAATCATGTTATATATATGTATATATATGTATATATGTATATATATGTGTATATATATATATATATATATATATATATATGTGTGTATATATGTATATGTGTATGTATGTATGTGTGTGTGTATATATGTGTGTGTATATATGTGTGTGTGTATATGTGTATGTATATACGTGTATGTATATATGTATATGTGTATATATGTGTGTGTATATATATGTGTATATGTGTATATGTATATATGTATGTGTATATATGTATATGTATGTGTATATATATATGTATGTGTGTGTATATATGTGTATATATGTGTGTATATGTATATGTGTATATATATATGTATATTTATATATGTATATTTAGATATATGTATATATGTATATGTATATATGTATATAAAGTTTTGACTTTAATGTGTCTTCCTAATAGTCATGGTCATGAAGAGCTGGAGGAATGTTGTTGACAGCCATCAATACTGCCCACAACCCTGGCGAATGCAGCAGATCCAGCCAGACGTTCAAAGCCAGCACCAGTTGTTTGAAGCTCATCAGGTGGTGGAAAGCAGAAAGATTATTTTGTGTGCGACCCTGTGGATGATATCATGCACCATGGAATGTGGGATGCCAAACGCTCTTGAGACGACACAGAAAGAAGTTGCACTTGCCAGCCAAAACAGGAACACTGGAACCTCTAGGTCATGACTCCATCCATGGTCAAATGGAGAGTGGAGGATGCAAATGAGATGGGCTAATGTGGGTCCGGAGAGGCGGAAGTCTGGTCGCAGGTCACTTTGGCCATCGAAGTATAAGACCAAGACAGGAACATGGCAGTTCAGTGTACAATACTCAGATGGTTGTTCACACTGTAAATAAAGATTTTAAAACTGATAACACGAATGAAATGAAATGTGTGACTTAAAGCTATGTGACAATACAACCACACTCTGTTGTAATAGTTTACTGTAAGCCTATGTGATGTGAAAACAAAGCTTAGTATAATTATAGTATATATATATAGTATGTATTATGGTCAGCTGACGTTGATATGGTACATTTTAATTATGCGACAGCAATGACAAAAATAACGGCGCAGAGAAATTGTAGTGTCCGAAAGTGTTTTTTGAGCTCACTATATAGTACACTACATAGAACTCCCTAGAGAGTGAGTAGTGAGTAGTGAATGACTTCGGACACAGCCATTGTCTGGGTTACCTTGCTGGCTAAAATGCTTTAGCTACTGTTACAGACACTATAGAAGTATGAAATACAGCATATGGATGGTTAACATTACCTGCACTGGCTCAGGTAGTTTTATTAATGCTGAATTAATTTGTTATGTATGAATATGAATGTTAGCTACATCTAAGTAGACTGCTGAAAAGGCTGGTGCTCGGTGTGTTTAGATGCCACTATTTTCAGTTAAGCTAGCCATACAGTCTTCTCGATTGTTCCGCTGATTTTTCGAACGTACACACACACAAACACACCCTGAACCAATCATTGATCTGGACATGCATGAACATGCCCATTTATCATATAAGCATTAGGAAAATTGGAAATGCGTGAGGAAAAGGAAATGTTGCATGGTGAAAAGGGGGTATAGATAAATGATTAAATGTGGGCCAAGACTTGAAAAATAAAATTAGCTAGTGACAGATAAATTAAATAGATAAACTTTTTACTGCATTTGGCAGTTTTGGGGCTCCATAGCATAGTACATTTGCTTGTGTATTCAGAGAGACTTGCAGTTTTACAATGAGAAGTGACATGCTTGCAAACTGAAGGATTGATGACCGCTGCATCCTGTTGGCCTGCAACGGGACTGGAAACAAGTCTATGTTACAATGTGTATTCTACATGCTTTATGTTAAAGATCCCACACCTTCTGTAAATGGTCACCATAAAGCCTTTACCATCTGCTTCTATGGTTTCTACACTGGGAATTATCCAATGTACAGGATTCCATAGTCCACGAAAGCTCAATGGGAGAATGTCAGTTTTTGCTCCTGCAGGGATTCAGCCATTGCTCTTAGACTCCTGTTGTATGTTCCTCCTCACATTCCTTCCCCTGGTCCTCCAGTGTCTCAGGGTAGCACAGAGGACTCAGGCCTGCTGACTGACTGTGGAGGTGTTAGTGGTGAGAAAAGGTGTTGGAGGCCAAACCCAACGTCTTAAACAGCTCCGACGCTGTTATGTTTATGTTTTTCTGGAAGGAGCGCCAGTGTTTACCAAATTACGCAGAGCTCAAAATAATTATGGTGCACAAAGACAAAAATGGAAAGAGTGACACTGGCAGCTCTTGCAGACATCATAGGCAAACATATTTAAGAGTCATCTGTAAACATATTTTAATTGATTTTGAGACACTATGGAAACTTAAAGTGAGACACAGAAGAGCAAAATGTGATGGGGTAGATCTGTACTGACCCATCACTGAAGGGACAGTCATTTGACAGTGTTGTTGTTGTGTTGTTTTCAAATTCCTTTTACATTCCTTTTACACTCCTCCTTGGTGACAGCTGCAAAACATGTTGTCAGCTCCAAAAAGTTAACTGTCTCCAAACCTTTCTCTAAATTCAAATGAACACAAAATTGGTGAAGACAAATGGATCATCAGCTCTGTACCACAAATGTATACTCCTCATTAAAATCAGTGAAAAATAAATGTAGACAGACACATACTGTACTGTATACTGGTATATCATCCACAATGTTCTTTATGTCACAACCAGTGTTTGGCACCTGATTTTGATTTTGTTTTAGTCATAGTCTTTTGACAAAAATGTATATTAGTTTTAGTCAAATTTTAGTCATTTGATTTTTGTTAGTTTTAGTCAACGAAAAAAGACATTTTAGTCTAGTTTTCGTCAGTGAAATTTTATTCTTATTTTTGTCATGAATTTTTATATTGTCTAAGCATTTTGAGGATACAGCTACTGCCATCTTTGTTGTGTACAATTACCATGGTTACAGGTGTTGTTCTAGTCTATCTCAAGGTAAGTGGAAAAAGCAGTTTACTTGTTAGCACAGTGTCCATGTCGCTCTGCAGTAATATAACAGAGTAACTCTCCTCAGTAAATCCAGTTGTCATTTCCAAACTCTGGATGTTTGAACAGAACCGCTCACTCTGTTGTTGTTCCTGCTCACCTAGCATTAGCAATACAGCCGCATCAGAAGCTGTTTCACTCACAAAATACACTGTCTGGTTTAGGTTTAGGAAGCTAAAACGTTTGATCAGGTAGTGATATTTCTTTAGCGAACATCTAGATGAAGATGGTTCACTGGCGACGTTAATCCTAGATCTTATTAATTCATTCTGATGGCAACACAATGGATAACCGACTAAAAGTAATGTTAACGTTACATCCACAGCACTTGACAATGTTACGTTAGCTTACCTTTTTATAAATGGCATGCTGACCTGCATGTTTTCGTAGTTTATCCAAGCTGTTTTGTTGCTGCTTTTTTCTAATTCTCAGTGGATTGTAGATTAACTTAGTCCATAAATCTGTTTTTTCCAGGAACTGGTAACGTCACATAACGTTACTGACAAAAAAAGACAGTTACTGTTACTGAATGCAAGATGCTACCTAATAATGGTGGTGCAACAGGTAAAGGGGCTAAATCAACTTTTGAACAAGAGATATTTTGGGCGGTGGAGGAAACTGTTTTACTGATCAGGAGCTACAGTGTGTGATTCCGCAGATTACATCAATGGTCTTTTAATGATTTTTGAGGTAAAGCCAAAAGTATTGTAGGTAGACACAGCTCCTTCATGGCTCTAACTTCAATTATATTGAACATAGTCTGCAATTTCAATTCGATTCAATTCAATTTTATTTATAAAATATCATAACAAAGTTATCTCAGGGCACTTGAGCAGGTCCAGACCAACTCTATATATTAGGAAAATATAATGGAATGACAGTGTAATGGCTTGCACTTCACATTCATTTTAGGTGCACAAGTGTGATGAAAGCTTCTTTTGAAACTGCAATTATGCTTCTGCAGAGATACATGTAAACATCTTGGTGAACCTACACAGAGATGGGTGTTAATGGAAAATGTAGGTTGCGGAGAGGCCAATGCACACTCCTCCCAAATCTCAGCAACACGCAGTGCAGACCTGCGTGTCACTCAGGCTGATTGGTTGAACTAACAGTGGTTTGTAGTGGTTTGTTTACGGTGTCACCGGGGTGAAGTGATTTCTTTTACATTTTCTTCACATCGTGGTTTTCTAAATGTGACACCACTTGCTAGTGGACATGTACATTATACCTCCAATCTGTACAAGTATAAAAGAAACACACATGCGAACGTGTCTGAATAACACCTGTGTACGTTCGCTTACGTACAATATGTAGAATTCCAGTTTAACAGTGTGTCTACACCAGATGTGTTTCAATCACATTTGTGACTGATACCCTTTAATTTGGATCAATACAGCTGTGGCCCTGTAATGGCTTCATGTGCATAACTGCAACCCAAAGTGTACTATTACGGTTCAAATATATTTTCTTTCGTGTCTTTCTAGCCCGTAGCTACATTGATTTTGTATTGAGCTGCAAGTGCTGTCAAAACGCGTTTGAATACCCGCAGCTGCTGCTGTTACTATAGTTACTCATATCTGTGTCTCTAAAAAGTGTTTCCTTTGTGTTTAAAAATCCAAAGGAATATTTTGATCGCAGAGTGGTCTGGATAGAATCTGGGCTTGACAGGATTTTTTTTAAGAGTTCTTCCTTATCCGAATCGAGGTAGAGGGTGTCATATATTCTGCAGATTGTAAAGCCGCCTGACACTAATTTGTGATTTTTTATTATGCTTTTCAACACATAAACACAAACACAGAACTATTTTCATTATTGCAATCTTTAATTCCTTTCAATACAATATTTGTAAGTCTTGCAAGCATATTTGACGAAGGATCTCTAAGTCTTAAAAAGCTAAAAAGCTCAAATACCAGTTTATGTGATCCCACAATTGTAAGTGGTGTATTATTAATCCATCGGAGCAATATATTTTTCCGGCAGCAAATGTAATACTGAACGCCCTTCTTTGATGAGAGCCTTTAATATGAGGACTGCAGATACTGAGGTTCAGTGTTATGGTGGACATTAAAAATAAGTTAAGTTTACCAACAATTTTGTCCCAGCACTCCTCAATATGGATACATGACCACATACAGTGCCTATAACTTCTCACCTCCACTTGACATTTGGAGCACATTTCTGTCAAACTTGGATTTATCCTCATCATCTATTGTAAGATTGAGGTCGTTATTCCGTGTCGTAGATATTCTAACCTCATGTTACTAGCAAGTTAAGCATACCCCTGATGGAGAACTCATTTCTAAATTTGTGATTTTGGACTATATAAATAAAATTGCCTTGACTTGAGATTTTTTGTGGCAGCAAGGAATCTTGTTAATATAGGACTGAACCTTCTTGTAGCCATAAATAGTCTCACTGGAACCCTTCACCTGTTGGGTGTTTATTTTTATTTCATATACTACCAATGAACTCAGGTCCTGGCGTACAAATATGTGCTTTAAGAGGTCTTTATGGTATTTTGAACCCAGTGCTTATCAGTCATGGTGGCCTGTGTCCTAAATATACTGGAGTCTCTGTGGATTTTCCTCGCCGGGTTGCTCTCCTAGCTCAGGACTGTTGTTTTTTTTGTCGGTTTAGATTGTATTTTAGGTGTTGGGCTGGGAAGAATCCCTGAGAACCATTCTTAGTATGGTGGGAAGAATGCACAAGGAAGTTCAGAAGCCTTGGATCTTTTTTCCCCTCCAATCCAAAGAAACCCAGCATCCCTCAGTGGAAAAGAATAAGGAGCAAGTCACGAATAGCATTTATCTCACGAGCAGTATAAATATCTCTGGTTTGATTTTTATCACAGCTGATGAATAGAATATTACAAACGGACATTCATTTGGATGTAATGAATGCTATTATATATTACATAGACATTAGAGTTGTGAGTTAAATTTTAATATGTACTTCCATAACAAATATGCATAGTGCAAAATTAGCTGAATAGTGTTTTTCTTTATATTTATGGTCCTGCATCACAGAAAAGGCAACATCTAGATTTAGATTAGCATCTCAATGGGTCTATTTTATCAGCATTGTTGTGAAATATGCTCCCTCTGTAGCTTTTGGCTGCAGTCAGTTAAACTGTTTAAAAATGAAAAACATCAAAGTGTTGTTTATAGGGATACTTGAGAAAGAACACAGTGAGGCTGTGGAAGAATGATACAAAGCTCAGGCACTGCAGTCTTTGCGGACATGTAAACACAGTCTGAAGGTTCCTGATCTTCAGTTTCATGGCCTTGAATCTTACACTGTTGACACCAACACTGAGTGGTATAAATTACAGGGTATTGTGTCTAAATAAACCTATTCTCTATGTGCTGCACTTTTGTGGAAAACAGTGGAAATAGAACAAAGATCACACAGGCAAGAATGGATTGATTAAGAATAAAAGACTCAACAGTGGACACTTTTTAAGCCGTAGAATTAAGACAAAAGCTGAAGTATGTTTTAGTTAACTAGGTTGTACGACGTGTCATCCAACCACGTCTAAAAGGTTGTTTATAACTCTTCTGAATGACCACATTTCAAGGCAGGGCGAAAAACTTGCCATCATAGCTTCCTCCTGGCTCCATCTCACCGCCTCCCCAATCACTCTCCAAGAACTCTGTCTTATGCATGTCTTTGTAGCCTCAATGCAATTAATTTTACAGATGGTGATAAGGGCACACACTTTCAGTCACTCTTCAACGGCATTCAAGGTTTTGCACATGGTTGTTGGTTGGATGTAAAGTGATGGAAGTCTTCAGAAAAAAGTTCTAATCCTGCCTTACATTCTCACTTCGATACAACTGGTGTGCAAGTAGACGTACTCCATTTTAAGTCTACTTAGGCGAATTAAATCAGCAGAAAGCTTTCAGTTAGAGCCATATTTTCTTGAACTTTGACATGTGAATTCACATTGCTGAGCAATTGTAAGGCATCTTAACAGTGCTGACCCTTGAGGGTAAGTCCAAAATGGAGCAAGCTCCGTCCGGCCAAGCCTACTCCCCCCCAATGGACGGGAGAGGAAGTCAGCCACCACCATCTGGGCCCCCGGCCTATGGACCACCCGGAACTTGAATGGCTGGAGAGCCAAGTACCACCGGGTGATCCTAGCGTTCGTGTCCTTCATGCGGTGGAGCCACCGCAGCGGGGCATGGTCAGAACAGAGGGTGAAGGCCCGACCCAACAGGTAATACCGAAGGGCATCGACCGCCTCCCGGATAGCCAGGCACTCTTTCTCCACCGCACTGTACCTGGCTTTCCTTTCTGACAACTTCCGGCTGATGTAAACCACCGGGCGGTCGACCCCCCTCACCTGCTGAGTCAGCACAGCCCCCAGCCCTCTGTTAGAGGCATCAGTCTTCAGAATAAAGGGGAGAGAGAGGTTATGTGAAAAGAGGAGTGGCTCCTGACACTGCTCCATCCACTGGACCGGATCTGAGGCACCCTTTCGGGTCAGGTCAGTCAGGGGGCTGACCAGGTCCGCAAATCCCGTAATAACCCGCCGGTAGTACCCGGCCAGCCCCAAGAACTGCCTCACCTGCTTTTTGGACTCAGGCCACGGTCGCAATGGCGGCGGTCTTGTCTACCTGGGGCTGCACCTGCCCACTGCCCAAGAGGTGCCCCAGATACCGTACCTCCCTTCGTCCAACCACACACTTCTTTGGGTTGGCCGTGAGCCCCGCCTGCCTCAGGGACTCCAGTACCGCGGCCACCCGCTGCAAATGCTCCGCCCAGCTGTCACTGTAAATGACCACGTCATCCAGGTAGGCGGCAGCATAAGCAGCGTGCGGACGCAGCACCTGGTCCATGAGGCGCTGAAACGTGGCAGGGGCCCCGAACAACCCGAACGGAAGTGTTACAAATTGGTACAAACCGAATGGAGTGGAGAAGGCCGTCTTTTCCCTGGACTCTGGAGATAAGGGACCTGCCAGTAGCCCTTGGTCAAATCCAGCGTTGTGAAAAATCGAGCAGTACCCAGACGGTCCAGGAGTTCGTCGACCCGAGGCATGGGGTAGGCATCAAACTGTGAGACGTCGTTCACCCTGCAGTAGTCGACACAGAACTGGATAGTCCCGTCCTTCTTTACTACCAGGACGATCGGACTACACCAAGCGCTGTGCGACTCTTCTATTACTCCCATCTCCAGCATGGCTTTCAATTCCTGCTGCACAATTTGTCTTTTGTGCTCAGGCAGGCGATAGGGTCGTGATCGTACTGTCAGGCCCTGGCCGGGGAGAAAACACACCGGCAAACTGCCGCTGAAGATTAGCGGCATCGGCTCTCTGGGCCGGGGAGAGCTGGACATCACAAGGTAGGGGGGCCGGGTTCCCCGAGGATGGTACCTCTGGACCCAGCTCATCCTTGTCCTTGACCCCCGACACCAGAGCCACTGCTGCCGCTGATTTGGGTGCTTCCCCCCCGTCAGAGCGCACCACCTTGTAATTGACCTCGCCCACTCGCCGTGTGACCACAAAGGGCCCTTGCCACTTGGCGAGTAATTTAGAGCTGGCAGATGGAAGCAACACTAGAACTTTGTCTTCCGGTGCAAATTGTCTTAATTGAGCTTCCCTCTTGTACAGGCGTTGGTGACGCTCCTGGGCCTATAGTAAATTCTCCCGTGACAACTGCCCCAATGTGTGGAATTTTGCTCTCAGGTCCAGGACGTATTAGATTTCATTTTTACTGGTGCTGGGCCCCTCCTCCCAGTTTTCTCTTACCAGGTCCAGCACCCCTCTTGGCCGTCTGCCAAACATCAGCTCAAATGGGGAAAACCCCGTGGAGGCCTGGGGAACCTCTCGCACTGCAAACAACAGGGGATCCAACCACCTATCCCAATTCTTGCTGTCCCCGTGCATGAACTTTCGAATCATCGACTTCAACGTCCTGTTGAACCGTTCAACCAGTCCGTCAGTCTGTGGGTGGTACTCAATGGTATGCACCAACTTGATGCCCAGCAATTCGTAAAGTTCTTTCAGTGTACGTGACATAAAGGATGTGTCTTGGTCTGTCAGAATCTCTTTCGGGATTCCAACACGGGAGACAACTTGAAACAGCGCCTGCGCCACACTTTTCGCTGAAATGGAGCGCAATGGCACTGCCTCGGGATACCGTGTTGCGTAGACCACCAAGACTAACACAAAGCGATGCCCCCGTGCGCTCCTAGATAATGGCCCGATCAGGTCCATCCCGATCCGTTCAAACGGAACTTCCATCAATGGTAATGGCCGCAAAGGTGCTCTTGGGATGGACGGTGGATACACCAGCTGACATTCGGGACAGGACGCACACCAACAGCGCACATCCGCCCAAATGCCCGGTCAGAAAAACCAGGCCATGATCCGGTTTTGTGTTTTCTCGCATCCCAAGTGTCCAGCCATTGGGCTGTAGTGAGCCGCCTGGAAAACCATTTCCGGACGGCTCTTTGGCACCAGTAACTGGGTGTTGATCTCCTCTGTCTCTGGGTCGCGACACACCCGATATAACCTGTCCCTGATCACTGCCTCTTGCTGAGGTTCCTCCGGTGCCACCTCCCCATCAACAGCGTCGGACGACCTCGCGTCACCACTGAGCACCGCTCACATCCCACATGTCCCTGACCGTTGTGCACTCACCCCCACTAGCTTATCAAAGCCCGTCCAATCCGTCCCTAACACCATTGGGTGCGGCGGGAGCTCCATCAGGGGACATTCCCGCCGGAGATGTCTGGGCCGCCCGCATCTCCAACACTCCAGCCCTGGCGTCTGAGGGACCCTCTGTGGGGGCGAACCAGCGACGGGACCTGAGGAGGAGAAAGAACAGCAGGCTCGTTAGCAGTGGTCCGGGAACACTCCTGCCATCCTGTGGTCAGTGTCCCCGGTGCCTTCCGGCAAGGAGCCGGTACGGGGCGAGGGCCCGCTGGCTCAGTGTGTTGTTCCCGGTTGGGAAGCCGCAGTTGCACTGCCAGGTGGTCTTCCGCCAATGTGATGGCGGAACTCAGGGTGCCTGGGCGGTGGCACCGGACCCAGTCCACGGTGCCCCTTGGCAACCCCTCCATGAACTGCTCTAGCACCACGGCTTCCACAATCCATTGCTCCCCCGCCGCCGTCCCGGGTTCCAACCACCATACCGCTGCGTCCCTCAGCTGCTGGCCAAATGAGAAGGGACGGTCCACGGGCCCCATCCGAGCCGCCCGAAACCGTCGCCGGTGCTCCTCCGGCGTCCGGTCCAGCCTATCCAAGACAGCCCTCCGGATCGCGGGGTAGCTGCCTCGGTCCGCTGCCAGTAACCCGAGCGCCACCGTCTGGGCGTCCCCCGACATCAAGGGGAGAAGCCACAGCGCCCACTCCACCGGTGGCCACCCACAGGTCGAGAAAAGACTGAGGGTCATTGTGGGTGGCCATTTTGGGCACGGCGAAGCTGGAGCGCTGCAGCGCAAGTTCCAGTCTGCTGCTCTACCTGCGTTTGCAGCATGTCCAAATGTCGACTATGCGCCCCTGCCTGTTGTTGTTGCATGGCAGCCAGTTCCCCCAACATTCTTCCCAGGACCGCCACGGGTGGATCTGCTGCCTGCTCTGCCATGTCGCGTCCTCCTTCCACACGTTGGGCGCCAATGTAGCACAGCTGGTGCTACTGGGTTCGGTCAGGGAGAAAATACACACACACAGGACGGTTTAGAGCAGGAGTCGCACACTTTATTGCCACGCTACCGTTAAGCACACAAGGGTCGGCGTCTCTCCCGAGGACCTACGCCGACTCCTTCCCTCTGGTCCAGCTTCAGCTCTCGCTCTTTTCTCTCCTCTCTCCAGCGTGCTCCTTCCCTCTGTCTGGTTCCAGTCCTTCTCCTCCTCTGCAGGCGACGCTACTATAAGCACAAGGTGTTAATTACTCAATAGCCATCACCTGCTGCCCAGCCTGCATCCACTGACGCACTATGCCACTCCCCCCTTCCCTCTCCTCTGCAGCTGAGCTCTCTCAACCACACCTCACCACCACGTGTTTCTGCAAATTTTTTCCGTCCATATAGAATTTTAATTGATGTAGCTGCCTCAATAGGCTGCGTAATGCCTTTACGCATGTAAATGCCTTTACGCATGTAAATGCAAGTACTATTACGCTGGACGTCTATTTTCTTTTAACTTATGCACATAACTCCATTTTACTATTGTTATTAGGTGAGCGCACTGTTGAAACATGCCTGAGCACAATTAACTAGCTTGCTTACTGGCAATTAGCAAGTCAGCTAGCTTGGTGGAATGTTGTGGCTAGCATTTAGCAAGTCAGCTAGATTGGTGGAATATAGAATGTTACTGGCTTGATGCATGGTGTGATGCAGGATCCAAGATGCGAAACACGTTAGGCTGGCAACAAGCGGTTTTATTTAGAGAGGGAGACTGAAGGCAAGGAGGGCTGGGGGGCAGGGGAGAGGAGCTGAGAGGCAGGTGGGCGGCGAGGGAGCTGAAGATCCGGATGGGGCGGGTAACGAGCGGTGCGGGTGGCGAGCGTGGACCTGGGGCAAGAAGAGAAACAGGTTACTGGGTCGGAAGACAGACAAGAATTCTCTTTTAGCTGAATGCTGGGGCCGTGGCGCTTTCTACCAAAGTGATAGAGGCAATGATCTGGCGATGAGTGGGAGAAGGGCCGGGACTGAAGTACTGCAGGTAGATGAGTTGATTGGTTCCAGGTGAGGCGGCAGGAGCACACGGCCAGGTGTAGGTGAGTGGGGACACGCCCTCGCCGAACACAGACGGGACACAACATACAGACAGACAAGGAGAGGAGAGACACAGATGAAGCATCAGGGACCGGGGGGAGCAGGGGCGCGGGGGGTCATGACATGGCTAGCTAGCCTGTTACCACAGTAGCTCACTAACTAGCCCCACAAGTATAGTCACTATGCTTGTGTCTGAAATCATTCACTCATTCACTACTCCCGACTCACTGTCTAGAGAGTTCTATGTAGAGGACTAGTGAGCTCATTAGCAAAATGAAAAAAACTTTTTTGCACTGCTCTCTCTCCTCTTGTCCATCTGCCAGTTTTCTTTCAGCGCAATGCATCATGGTATATAGTGCTTGGTTAGTGACCATCGGTTGTACACGATGCATTGTGGGATACATTGAGTCCACTATATAGGGTATAATAATTCTCACTATACATTCGGACAGCACTACAAAATGGTGAAGTCACTACTCACTACATAGTCCACTATAGTGGACTATGTAGTGAGTAGTGAAGCTACGTGAAGCCTATGTCACCAAGCTATTTCGAGAGGACATGCAGGTGGATTTTGCATGTGTCACCAGGCCATTACACAAAAGTTGTCAGTCTTAGAAACTTTCTTGTTGATGTGAAGATCATCCTATAAGTACTTCCTATAAAAATATATTCCTGCATCATTTGGCAAATAGCTGGTCAATCCCATGGAGGATTTGACTCAGTCCATGTATCATACAGGGGTCTGCCTGCAGAACTGTAATGAGCACTGGTTAGGTGACCCCAGCCACCCCTCCTCTACACTATAATTACTGGGAGGACACTAAAGCTACATTCTCTGAGACTACGAGGACAACACACATTTGATATGATGCACACTTAAAGGAAAATACTAAGTAGCTGCGGCTGAGAGTGATAGGGAGTAGTAAAAGGAACTGATTTTTATACTGAACATTTTTTTAAAACCACTGGATTTGGTTTTGTTGCAAAAAATAAAAAATACAGTGCATCCGGAAAGTATTCACAGCGCTTCACGGTTTCCACATTCTGTCATGTTACAGCCTTATTCCAAAATGGAA
>LKNJ01004270.1:0-39198 GCA_002120245.1 Maccullochella peelii | reverse complement strand
TTCCATTTTGGAATAAGGCTGTAACATGACAGAATGTGGAAAACGTGAAGCGCTGTGAATACTTTACGGATGCACTGTATAAGAGCATTTTATTTGCAATATGCACATGTGTGATTCAGCTGTTGGTTTGAAGTCAGTGAATATCTCCCAGCTAGGTGGAGCAACTGAAGAAAAGTAATGCCTAATTTTCTCAGTAAACTAGGGGACAGCCTTGGTGAAGGGACATGTGCACTGGTTTTTATGGTAATCCAGCCAATCCAAAATAAGATGGCTTTAAAGTCAGCAGTTTCATTTCAAACATGGTATTAAGCTGCAAAAATACCGAAATGCTCTCATCAAATCCACCACGTCTCCGACCACTCATTCACCTCAGCGTCCACTGCTAAATTGACTGCTGAATTTATTTAGCTCCTCACAGAGTAAATGTTCCGTGCTTCCTATGTCTGATAGAATGGCTGCTTTCTGGATGCAGTGCAGGCTCCTTTAACCACAAAGCTGTGGTTTGTTGTTCGATTCTCCCCCTGCACAATTAAACCCCTTCGCAAATTCGCAACATTTTCCTCAGATCTCTGTCTTATCGGCAAAGTGATTTTCTAGAGAACCAACCAAGAGTCTGCACCGTCATACAGTATACACTTACAGTCTATTGTTGAAATCAGTCACAACTTCTTTACTTTGAAACTTCTATCTTCATGGTGATTTTAGTGATTTAGTTTTCTATACGTTAAACATACGGTTGGCTTAAATGACCAAGAAGGGAGCATGTATATGTGCCACTTGTATGTTGACATAGCAACCGTATCCATGTTTTTACAGCTTCATAAAGATTTAAAGTCAGACGATGAAGTCATCCATGCCACAAGCCTTTGACCTAAATTAGTCTGGAAAGTGGCAAGTTGAGTTAATTTGATGTCTTTCTTTGCTCTTTAAATGTGCCCACCAATGGCTTTGAAATAAGATGAACATTCTCTTCATGAGGTATGTATAGAGGGATGAGTGATTGCCATATATTAAAGTGATCTGAAATATTTAGGCACCTTCCTCTGTGTCACATTCTCTGCCATTTACTGTCTTTCATTGCCATAGTTATTTACTTGTTGAGTAAAAATGATCATAGACTCTTTTCATTAAATCTTTTAAGCAAAGAAATTCACTCAAATTACCAAAAAAAGGACACCAAAACTGACATCTGTCCATGCAGATTGTCCTGATTTTCTTTCACTGACAAAGTCATTGACAAAATAATCTCACAAAGGTCCACCCAGGAGCTGTTCTGTAGGTTTCAGTTGCAACACACTTCATCAGCTGATTGATCTCACAATCAGCTGATGAAGTTTGCCCAGTTGCCATGGAACTGTAGATGTTTCTATTTTCATGAGCTCTTTAAGGACTTCTTGTCTATGTTGGCTTTAGGGCTGCTTATTGATTAATCTGACAATTATTTGCTCGATTAGTCAATTAATTGTTTGCTCTATAAAATGTCAGAGAATAGTGAAACAAATCTCATCACAAAATTTCCTGAAGCCCAAGGTGATGTCATAAAATTACTTACTGAACTTACTGTTCTGAGAAAGCAGCAAATCCTCACAAATGACAAGCCAGAACTAGGGAAAGTTCGGCATTTTTCCTTGAAAAATAATTGGTAACTTTTTTGATATTGACTATTTGCTTCAGCCCTATTTGGCTTAGAAGTTGAAAGACCTTGGAAACGGCAGACAAAATAATCTAAACACAAGGTTCAGTAGCTGTTCTGAAAAATTACAATTGAAAAATGGCATTTAAAAAGTTCAACAGCAACATCTTGTTTGTAGTTATTGTTGGATTTATAGTACCGCCATAGATATCTATAGCACAGGTTTTGATTCATATGTCAGCATCAGATTTTACCTGCTCGCCAGACAGACAGATCATGCCATGTCATGCTTTAAAAATACACTCCACAGTAACTGTGTCTTTATTCCTTCATTCACTTTGTGATACACTTTGTGTGACTGCTATGCAGTTGCTCTATTTAGGTTTTTTTTCATTCAATGCGATAGAGGGCTGAAAACGTGGCGAGCAGAAGGTTTGCAGTGGAAATGTCCTTGCTCGATGTGTGTTACTGACTGGAGAAGATAACTGAGCCGTTCACAAGAAACTTGTATGTGATTGGTTGCTGCAGTGTCTTGCCAGATGACGTCACGTGTGTAGGTATCCATGTGTATAGGCTCCATAACTGAATCCTAACATGAATCCCCCTTTACTCTGATTAATCCACAGACCTCACTGTGAACCGTTGTCATAGAGACTATTTCTTTAGTAGAAAGTAGTTCCATGAAAGCTGCTGACAGTGAGGTCTGTGGATTATCCAGAGAAATTGGTACACTGTTTCTGGGAGGAGATGTTGCTGTTGAATTTCAGTGCTGTGGGCACCACAAATGAAATTCCAGTCACCTCCATTGTATTAGGGTGGGGACATGCATCATTAAGACAGATATCTTAACACCTGGGCAAATGAAACTAAAGTTATCTGCATGGCTAGATACCAGCAGAGGTAAGTGAGGAAATTTGTAATGTGGGTGAATCAACCCTTTAAGCCCTTAGACAAGTGAGACGTGTAAAACAAAAGTAGCACAACTTAATGTCAGGCCAGCTTTGCACGCCATCCATCTGTTTGATGAATGGTGAGACATGATGCAGCTAGATGTTTAAATGTTTACAATTTGCTGCTCCCAATGTGTGTTCAGGAAAGGCAACATTTACCTTCACCCGTCCTGTCTCTGCCTCCTGTCTCTGAGGACAGGGCTACATGTAAACACCACAAATCCACAAAGGAGATTTAAATGCCAGTTCTCCTCCGTTAGGATCAGTGTCAACCTATTTTTATGTATAAAATGATCTGTTTTCTATTGGAGTCCCTTTGTCATTCCCTTACAGCTTTGTAACAAATGTATATTCCATGGTAATCTGTCACATCACACATCAGGGTGGGGATGTACACTGTTATGTCTGACTTGCTAAATTATGTCGTAGCAATGCTTGTTATTTGATCTGGCCTCTCAGATAAGCAACATTTCCTTTTTGCAGCTCAACAATTTCTATTTACACTTGACGTCAAATGACAACAAAGGGAATCTCCTCTCCCTGTTAGAGAGTCATTAAAAGAATCATGTCTAAGAGTGAACTGTTCAGTAGCACTTTGAGTCTAATGAAAGCTGGTAACACCACAGACTTATTTAATGTGCTTATATTCTGAGAAGACAATAGTTGCAGCCAACTTAATTAGCCTTTAATAGCCTGCCTCGCTGTTTTTGTGGTTGTGAACAACACAATGATTTTGTGAGGTAGTGTCATGTTGAACTAGATCGTGGCAACATTTACCGAGCACAATAAGGTTTCTAGTTAGGTAAAAATCTTACATTTTCATAAAAATAAGGTAAGGCTCTCAGATATTACAAAATAGTCTAGTATGTTATTAGTATTATAATATAATTATTAACACTTTCTTATTCTATGTTTTCTCTCAGGTTGTTATTCTAGCTGGTTTTGGTGGGACAGTGACTTTGCACAACCTGATTGCCCTCCTATTCTCTGTGTGACCCCTTCAACCTAAGCTAGAAAAATAACTATCAGTGTTCGTACAAAGTCTTGAAAGTTTGGAAAATGCTTCATTTTAATTTTATGTTTTCAAGGTCAGGAATATGCTTGAATTCAAATATACTCCTTGAAAAATGATTGATTTTTCAACACAATCTGGTGTTTCATCATTGACACAATTACTCATGTAAACCAAAAATCTTTTAATATTTAAAATGAAATGATCCCGTCGTCATTATTTGTTTGTCTCCTGGCATTTATAGTAACAATTTAGTCACAATTTATTTAGTATGTGATGATAAAGGCTTTGAGAGCCTGGAAATTTTTGGTTTAGGTACGTTGAAAGTGCTCAAAGTGCTTGAATTTTTCACTTAAAAAAGCTGCATGAACCCTGAACTATAGACTATTACTTTTTGTCCCTTTTAGTTGGGCTAGTAACACACCTAAATAATAGAGATCCAGGCACATTTTAATGGATTGGTTTCGGCTATAACAAACCTGATCAAATGCTGATCCTTTCTTTGCTGTCTACTGTGTTTTGTCTTCCTCTGCCTGCGTTGCAAAGCTGCTCCCCTTCACAACAGCAGGGCTCTACACTGGGAGCATTTCGAATGTGAAAATTCATTTGGGCACACCGGCACGAGTGACTGACACCTTTCTATGAGCAAAGCTTCACTTTTGCTGGTTAAAATGACAAATGTCACCTGTGGCAGGTTGTATCAGCTGTCACTAATTAACTTTAATTCCGTGAGTAACTCGATGACAGGTCGAAATTAAACGTGGTTGTTGTTGGGTTTGTGTGCTCCCTGTAGCCAGTGTCAGTACTGACCAAAGATCGTTTGGTCCACTGTGTAACACGTCCGTACAATCGTGATGGATTGAGTGAGTTCCAACAACTTCAACAGAATGTGTTTTCGGACCGAACAGTTGTGGGGACTTATTTCTGTTTGCATTCACACCGCCAATAGGACCGCTGAAGTGACGTAAGCCGGTATGGAGTCATAGGAGTGCTATAAAAAATAATAAATCTGTGAAAGAACAAGACAATAAATGTGGAAATGTAAAGAGAAATAAATAAAAGAATAAATAAATGTAGCTATATAAAGACAAATCCCTTTATCCCTTTATTTTTCCTTATTCTTTTTCCTTTTGCTTTTGTTTTTCTCCTTTTGCTTTTGCTTTTCCCTTATTGCTCTTTCTATTCCTTGAAGGACCAAGCTGTCAATCAACTGGCTTTGTGCAGGCCTTCCTGCCCAAGCTGAGTAATCAATTCATGCACACATGAATCCTGCTTTGGCGGGAGCTTTTCAACGTGGACAACAGGAAGTAGAAGAAATGAAGAAGAAGAAGATGTGACACGGATTTGCGCATGCGCAGTTTAAACGTGGTAGCGGTTTGAATCGGGGAAGGAAGAAAAGGATTTGCTTCCTAATGTATGCGCAGGTGTTCCGGCCATTATCTGGTCATCTGCATGGAGAGGTCTATTTCTAATTTGCTGAGACCTTTTTTTCCTACATGCCATAATCTACAACAGTGGCAACGGATGTCATGTATGTCAGTGTCTGTATTAGTCAGTGCAGACGTTTGCCCAAGACTCTCCATGACATCTTCCACCATCCTCAAAACATAGTCTGGTTTGAAATGTTCCTCCACATACTGAGCAAGTGTTAAAAGAACTTGTTGGACACCTCTCCTTAACTCTTGCTCCGCTTCTGCCATGATGTTTCCTTCCTCGATTCAAACAAACCACTACCACGTTCACACTGCGCATGTGCAAGTCNGTGTCGTGTCAACTTCCTGTTGTCCGTGCTAAAAAGCTCCTGCCAAAGCAGGATTCATGTGTGCATGAATTGATTACTCAGCCTGGGCAGGAAGGCCTGCCCAAAGCCAATTGATTGACAGCTTGGCCCTTCAGGGAATAGCAAAAGCAATAAGGGAAAAGCGACAGCAATGAGGGAAAAGCAAAAGCAATGAGGGAAAAGCAAAAGGAAAAAGAATAAGGATGAATTGTGTCATTTGTCTTTATATATCCACATTTACTTATTCTTTTATTTATTTCTCTTTGTATTTCCACATTTATTGTCGTATTCTTTCCCAGATTTATTCATTTTTATGGCACTCCTATGATTCCATACGCCGGTCGGCGGTTGGTATAGCAACGTCACTTCTGCACGACATACAACAACAGCTACAACTGTCGGTCCATTTTTTAAGGCTACCGTTACATGCTGTTGTTTACACGGCTAACGTTTTACACGGGTTTTTAAAAATGCCGATTGCCAGTGCTGCGTTGGCTCATGTATTCGACCTTAGTAGAACTATTAGAACTATGAAAAAGTTCTTCTGGTCCGAAAACGCCTAGAGTAAGGAGTCTTCTCTATCAGCTGGACACGTCATGTCAATTTCAGGAGTCACATTCTCCCAGTTAAATTTCATATCATGAAGACATCCAACAGAATATAGCGATGGGTTATTCACATGGTTATCACACAAGTGTACTTTCATTGTTAATCTTTGGAGTGCTGTATGTTTTGGTCAGTGCTTTGTGGGATCTATTTTTATTTGAGTTCTGTGTTATCATTTTGGTACAGTAAAAATAAAATGAAAACAGTTGAAAGCTGTGATGATGCCTTTCATATTAATGCAGAGTTATTTAATTATCAAACATACAGCACTGCCTAACTTGGACTGGATACATTAAATTGAGTGTGCACAAGGCAGCTTTTTTTTTGATAAATACAAGTATGAGATCGGACTAAGTATTGTCAGATATTCAGTATTAAAGGATTCGGATTGGGATCAGGGCCGAAAACACTTGATGGGGACATCCCTACTAAATAATGTTTTTTTCTAATCTGTGTTTGGTTTGGTCATATAAAATCTGGAGGTACGAGTACGACATCTGTGCCACTATTCTAAACAGCTGCTAAAATATAGCAAAAGCTTCAAAAAGGCTGTTTATTTTTGCTGTGCAGACCACCATTTTCAAACAAGTGCAATACCATAAGTAAGGCTTTGCAGTTTGCAGTTTGTATAAGTAACTCCACGAGCAGCATACTTCATCACATGTCCTGCAACAACCTCAGTCTGCAGCAGTATGCAACGTCACACAAAGAGACATGGTCACTGTGACCATGAGAGGGCTATAAACTGTACACCTGGACTGGATGTGTGGATGTGTTTGTTAGGGTATTTTGCACTGGGAATCAGAAAACCATTTCTCCACAAGTATGTTTGTTTGACTCATGCAGCAAAAAATTAGACGTGAAGGGCAAAATAAAGAAGGAAGATAAGTGTTTGAATAAAAAATCTAAATGATAAAAAATGTTTTAACAAGAGCACATTGTAAAATCGATTACACAAAATTAGATTATTTGATGTATTTGGGTATAAGTAGGATGAATTAACTGACATGGCTTCACTAGGAACAACAAAGCAGGACTGCAGGGAAGTAAAAATACAAAATTCCTTGCTTCCCACATGTCTTGTTTGCTAAGAGTCCTGTATAAAGATGACTCTCTGCATGCTCCTGGTGGCCTGATGGTAAGCTATTGTTTATGGAGATTGCACCTTGCGATAGGAGGATCATTCATCATGAAGTGCCATAAACCCCCTATGATTAAAACGAACCTGGCCGGACTTGCTCAGGGTTTTACACATTTCGCTTTCTGTGCTTTCTGTATTGTTCGTCTGTGAGTCAGCAAGATTCAGCCAAGGTGGATATACTTAAATACATTTAAGTTGAAGGGCAATTTAACTTATGTATTTAACTTTTGTTTAAAATGGGCAGGGATATTTTTGATTTAGCAATTTTTTTGATGGATGCTTCTGCACCTATTAAGGCACCTGTCAAGGTGCATAAGTGAATGTACAATTGTATATGAGGATTCACACTTCAAGATATGATCTTCCTCAGATCAGACCTTGAAGTATGAATCTAGCAGTTTTCTTAAGATAGCTCTGGCTAAATATAGCTCTGGTTTGGTATAATGACAGATTGCAGTGTGCCTCACGTTTGCTCTGAGGGGAGAGTGACTGTGCAACTGGCGTCACTATCCCCCACAGTGATCTGCACACGGGTATCCAAAAACCACTGTCCCTTTTTCTCAGCTGCCATTGTTCTTTGTGTTGCCTTTTCTCTCTGCTTCAGTAGCATTTCTTCACATGGTAGGAAACCTTTGGAATTAGAAATCATTTTGACAAAACTTTCCATTAGTGAACTAATCAAAGTTTTAAGAGTCCCAGTCACTTATAAGTGTCTCTTTGTACCATCTTTATCAAGATGAGACTCCCAACACAGTACAACAGAGACCACATGGGAGCATGTTAGTGCTTTGGTGCTGACACACTGTATGTACTGGTTCCAGAAATCTGAATTGGTGCCCATGTCAGATTTATTCATTGATTTAGATAGGTCTGGTGTTGCACTCATTGACAGCTGTTTTTTCCAGTTGGAAAGACAACTGATCCAGAGCTTTATAGGTGGGATTAAAAATGGGGATGTCGTCTTCCTCTGCCAGAGCCGAAAAATGGCCTCAAAAATGCCAAAAATCTGATGAGATCAATGCAGTTGTAGAGGTTGTTGTAAGTAACAACTCTTAAATTAGCTTATCTTGTTTGATATTCATGTTTTGATCTCAAACCAAAATGTCTTCAGTGAATAGCAAAAGTAAAACACTTGACCTTGCTTTTCCCATACTTTTGGAGGGCACTGTAGGTGACTAGCCTCAACCAAAAGAGGAAGCATATGCCCTCTGGTAACAAAATTGTCTTATTTACATGTTGAATCTTCTTATCTGGCTAGCTAGCCACTCTGCTAAGCTTCATTCGGGAATCACCTGGGTTTTTCTCTAAGATGGCCACCAGTGTTGTGTCGAAGTCTTGTCCTCCATCAGTGTGTGTTTTCCCTTACCTTAACCCGAAGCCAAACTTGGCTCCAACACCAACTCGGTCTTCTTTTGCAATGCGATGCAAAACCATAACCTAGTCTAACCCCAAAAATTTGAGGACGACGCTATTTGAAGGGGAAACAGCACTGTGAGGATGGGACTTCTGGAGTGCTGCGAGCTTAGCTAGCTATTGATGGTCAGTAAATACTTAAGGCTGGCTGCTTATTGAACCACATTATGTTGATTTATATTCTACACAATGTTAAATACAGAAGACATGGGTGTGGAGGGTGTGGGTTTGGAGTTTTTGGAAGGCATTTTTGACAAAGCTGGGTCGAGTAATGGAAAGTAATGTAACAAATAACTCATTATTTTTGCTGAGTACTAATAATGTATCTACTGTTTCAATGAGTAATAAGTAACAAGTGACTGATTACATTTTTTAAGCAACTTTCCCAACACAGCTCACTACTGATTGGTTAGGGCAAAATTGCAACCCCTCCTAAACAGAAAACAATTACCTTGACCATGATGTCAACATTTGTGTGAATTTGGCACAAAAGTCACACAAATGATTGATATTGTGCTTTAATATCACATTACTCTGATATCATAAGACAACAATTTCATAGACTTAGATCGTCCCCTTTGTTTTATTGCATTTTTGTTATCATTCTCCTCCTCTGTCACAGACCAAAGACAAAAAAACCTGTGAGCACTATGAGGGACATGATGCAGCAATTTGCGGTTGGTCTGCTAAAAATGGAAAGTCCACAGACAAAATGACCCGACCAGTGTTTTCCATGTGGTTCAAACAGGTGCTGGAGAACACAATCTGGATGCCTTTTTAAGAGAAAACACTTGAGATTATAGCTTCCCTTTAGAGATCCTCTCCAGAGCTTGATGCTCATTAAGGATAATGAGAAAATGGATAAATGTATCTTTTTTCATATTTGTTTTGATAGCCTTTATCTTCCCTGCTCATTAACTGGGCGATAAAGAAAACCAATGACCTTCTGTCCTCTCATTTTTGGTGTGGCTGTTTGTGAAACGCTCCTGTGCTTGGCCCTAATTTGCACTGCAACTGTTGATTTGTGTATCCTGTCAAGCCCCTTTGATGTGTGTGAGAGATTTAGCTCCTGCCGGTTGCGGTTCTCTCTCTGATGCTGGGCAGCTCTCCAGCAGTCCAGGCCCAGCGCCCGGCCTGCAAGGCGCAGTGCCCAGCCACAGGCCTGCGGGCTCTCAGGGCACTTTAGTCCTACATTCACAGCCAGAGCCTGCAGAAGCACATTTTACTCTACCGCACACATGTTGTAGTAAGCTGGCACTGGTGATGACCTGAAAATAGTTAAAATATATTTAATATATATATTAAATATGCTCTTCTCTGTGGGACTTGTAGATTGATGTCTCTACTCTTAGCCTGATGCCAGACAGAGGGCTAAAGAGATAACAGGTGACAGGATTTGCATTGATGCAAATACGAAGTTGCCTTTGGGGGGTTACACTTCCTCCCAAAGGCCATGTCATGGCTGGAGTCAATTAAACCAAAAAAGCTGAAGCTGTTTCCAAAGTTAAAGGACCGTTTCAAAAGAAGTGGTACATGGTTAACATCCAGTTTTGGGGTCACAAGCAAGAACTTCTTGGTAGACTAATTTTTTATAGATGTTAGACAATTATAGGAAGAAATGAATCATAGAAGAGGCAGAGGTACTGGTCTTTAGCATTAACGGAGCAGGGTTTAACACCTTCTGCCACATAAGCAGTCACTGGATCCAGAAAATCTGAATTCAGGCACACAGAGAGCCGAAGTCCTGACACCACTTCCTGTCTAGCTGCTGTTCCACTAGATTCAGTAACTCAATGCATTTTTCCATTGAGGGTTTCATATGTTGAGCTTTGATCTTCCTGCAGTTTTATCTATATTCTAAAACAAATGAGTGTCTACAGTAGTAGAATTTGAGCTTTTTATGATTTTAATATAATGTAACATAATGATTGACAACACTACAGTTTGCATTAAGTTTTTTCAGCATGGCAGCGTGCAGATTACACATTATTGTAACGATTTTCCTCTTAAAGGTTCAGTATGCTTCAGAAGAACGTCATTTGTCATCTGAAGAATTTGATTTTGACTTTGAAAGCCCACCAGGAATGTTGGGTTATGGTAAGATAGTTCATACGAAGTGTCGTCTCAACACGCCTGAAGGCAAAAGTTTTTATACCTTTTGCAAATGACCAAGCTCGAAGGCGAGGCACAAAGCCTGCCATAGGCAGTCAGACAGTCACTTCTCTTAAAAAGGCACACAGTCTCTCCTCAAAGATATTCATGGTGTTGGATAAAAAGTGACAGAAGTAGGTTTGTAAAGAATAAAAAAAGAGAGCTTGAGAGAGACGTTCAAACCCTGACTACAATCACACCTTTGCACACCTGGCCAGTGACTGCGTGAAGTAGCTGTGTGTGTTGGAAAGGTTTTGGAAAGTTGCAGAAATTTTCAGACGCAGCCCCCCCAATTCCAACATCAGAAAGGTGTGAAGGGAGGGGGTTTGGAACCTGTGCGATGAGGAAGCATACAGACCCCTTTAATGATATCCACCCACGCTCTTCTAATGTCATCATCTCTTTCTATGCTTTGAGATAATCTGTAAAAAAAAAAGCCTGTTACAGCCATGTTGTGGACAAGTCAATTTTCATGCCTCTGTCTGTCAAGTTGGTCACATTTTCCTATGAAGGTATTGAGCTGTGTTCAAGAGTACATCCAGCCTCAAATTCTGCTAGGAAAAATGCAACAGAGTAGTGTGGTGTTAACATCCATATGAGGCATGTGTGACATTTGAAAATGAGAGTGGATGATACACAATTAGAAACTAGATACTTTGAGGTGTCATATTAGCCTAGTGATCTAGAATGTATTGCATCGCAGGTAACCACAGCCCTGGTTTTAAGTAAGGCAAAACATCTCCCTCTCTTGTTTCATCATTTTTTTTTTTATCAGTCTCTGCTGTCACCAATCCAAAATAAATACCCTCAGAAACAATAAAAAACATACTTTTCTTTAAACCTTAATTCACAGAATTATTTATTAATTACCACCAAGACACAAGTTAGAATAAGAAATCTACAAGTAGTAAGTGAAGGGAGATCAGATTTTTAGTGATGACGATGTTTTGCCACTCCAAGAGACAAAACTAATGAGGTCTTATCAAAATGAACAATAGCTGCACTAAAAACAAACACCTGCATCGAACATCACAGTCTTGAAATTTGGAGGGTATGATTCGTTTTAACGTGCAACTTTATCCTTCTTGTGTTCCTTGGTCGGGTTTTTGGGCATTTTTAAATGAAATCCACGTTCACTTTGATGCACTAGGACATAAGTAGACCCTTTCCCTGGCCCTTGTTTACTTGTGTTACTGTGTACTTGGGTGGTAAGTTTCAGATCCCAGTGGAATAAAACTGCTTCTGCTCCATATCTCAGCATGGTATTTGATCAAACGTAACACAAAGGATGGTGGCGAGGTCAGTTGTTCTTTATCCTCTCACACACATGAGTGTGACATGGGATTTTGCTGGCAGGGGAGCTCTCTTAAGCTGACCTCCCTGGCTGTGGGTAATGAGGCAGGACGGGTGCTCTGCTGCAGGGTCCCAGAGGACGAACAGCCCCACAAAGGGCCAAACATTGATGTGCCGACCTGCTTTTTCTGTTTAACTGAAAGTGTAATGGTACGTGGATACGATTAAAACTTCTGAAGAAATGTGTTTAGAATCAGAACTATGTTTACATCTGGGACATTTTCAAAGGTGTGAATTTTGGGCTTCTGAAAGCTAAGATCAGATCAGTGATCCTGATCTTAGCTTTTGCTTGTTTGTGTTTGTCGACATCTTCTGGTTAGAACCCTCTACTGCCTTCTTAGAACCTAAAGTAGTTTTTCCTTTCTTGAGCTACTTCTGTTTTTCACCACAAGAGGGCAGCATGTCCAAACTTTTCTAACTGCAGAATTTTCATGAGCTGTTTAAATTCATCCTCCACAAATTCTGATGTCAAAGGATTTGAGGGGCATTGTGCTCAGCTGCAAAAAAGTAGAAAAAAGACACAATCAGCCGAGAAAATCTTAATCTGCATGAATTCTAAAAGGCCCAACCTCTCCTTCAAGATCCAAAGTCTCAGTTCAAGTTCAAGTTGCCAGTGGTTAATCTCATTTCTGCAACTGTTCAACAAAGAAAGAAGAGAAACATTAGAGAAACATTGTTTCTTTAAGGAGATTTTAAGCATTAAAGAGAAATGTGTTTTCATGCGCATTTGCTTGATTGATAGGCTTCAAAAGGCCCCACTAGGAATCTATAGGTGACATAACAGATGAAAAAGGTTGATAAAACCTTGTGTGTAAAGTAGCAAATAACTTCACATCTGTTAGTAGCTACACTTTTACCTCTATTTTGAACATGTTTTGGAAACCCAGACTTTACAGTTGAGTTAAGAAACATGCAAAGGATTGCGAGAGTGAGGGATGACATCCGACAGAAGTCCTTGGCTGAATTCAAATCCATCCTCAGATGTCCTTTTCCTTCTGACTGAATTGAAGCATCTGCCCAAATATAAATTAAGCCTTCCATTTCACCTTCCATTGCTGACCCATCCTCTGCCTAACTGCTGTGGTGAAGATTGTGGTGAATTAAATAAAGTTTAGTTATTGAGAACACCGGCAAATTCCAATTTTGATGTTGTGCATTCATGCCATGTTAACAGAATGGGAAGACCTCCCATTCTTATGATTTGTGAGTGTTGGTCAGATAGAGACTATGTTGGAAAGGCAGATAACTCTGACTCAGTATTACTAGGAGGCTGATATGACCGTTTTTTCCCCCACTACTTGTAATTATGGTCTGTACTATATAACATGAACACTGTTCATGTACGCAGGCTCTAATGTTTTGCCCTACTGGCAAAAGGGCCTAAGGATGGCAACAATGTTGTATATTTTGCACTGCATTTCAGTAAGATATCTCCACAACTTGTTGGAGAGGCTGTTATGAAATGTGGCATAAATATTTGCGGTCTTCAGAGGATGTTTCCTAATGATTTTGGTGATCTCCTGACCTTTTGTCTAGTGCCACTAACGGATCAAAAGTTTGTATAGAAGAAATATCATAACTGAGTAAGAATCAGATTGCCATGACATTTACTGAGCACATTCCTGCTCCAATGAGGATGAACCCTTACCATTTTGGACACACTGTGAGCTTTCCTTTAGCACCACTCTTAGGTCAAAATATCAACAGTGCACACAAGATATGCTATAATGGAATAAACAGTCATCATGTTCCTAATAGGATAAACCCATTTGCTTTTAGTGACCCACCCTTCCTCTTGCACCACCTGCAGGAAACATTTTTTTAGCTTGACTACTAGAAGCCCTCTAAGAAAACAGCAGCAACACTGTCAGTGCGATGTTCCTTTCGTTTAAAACGTTTCTAATGTGGGGATAAAATGAACATTGCAGCATTGATGGGGCCTTAGCAAAGCTTCAGATTTTTAGCCTTGATTTGCCACAAAAATGCAATTTTTGCAGTTCACGCTGATAGCAAAACATCAGAACTATGTCATGTGTCAGGCAAAAAACATAATTAGGACACTTTGGGCCATAGTGTAAACAGAGTCTCTGACTGTGTCTGTGTCGTTCTAAGGGCCCAGGGATGCTCCTGAGAGGCCGGTGCTTTCTGCCAGGGTAAACACCTAAGCTCATGAATACACACCACTCATCCACACCCTGCCCTTTTTTTCTAAGCCCTCTTTTCTCCTGCTTGTGAAAGAAGCAACGGCACTTTTCACTTATTGATTACATTCTTTAGAGCAAGAGCAAATACCACGTATAGGTGGCCTCATTTTTCAGTTTTGATAAGGTTGCACATGTCTCAAGGTTGAATTCAAATTTTCTTCTGTGCTTCACATTATCAGATTATGCTATTTAAAAGTAATTGCATAGCAGAGGAGACGGTAGTGCTTTCCCATGTAGATCACTAGGATTACAAAAAGTCTTATTTCCTGTAATTATAAACAATCAAGATACCATTTTATCAAATGTCCTCTCATTACCAAGAAAAATTGCACTATTTCATAACATAGTATTCACACATGGATGTACCATTATATGTTGCCAATCAGCATCAAGTGCCTCTAATCCTTATAGGTGATGTTTTATTCAAGGCTTTTTATTTTCACAAGGCTTTGCTGAGAACATTAGGTCAAGAGTTATACTCTGTGATGGACTGGGATTGTGTAACAAAGATCAGAGCGCTGCCATATTTAGCTCTGTACAGGGGCAGCTGGGGGGCTTCAAAGTGAGGAAAGTCCATTGAGGATGGAGGAACATGACCCTGAGCTCTCCTTTACCTCCATGAATACACATTTGGAGGATTAAGCAGAACAAAACAAAAACATAAACAAAACATTAGCTTTATACTGGTTCCTAGTTGTAGAGACAACAAAATGTTTAAACCACAGTTTAAATTTACTAAGTGTGTAAGAATGTTGATCATGCAGACCTCAATACATTTTGTGATTTGTAAGCAGAATCCATCCACTCAGGGCATGTTCACCATATAAACCCAGCAGCTTGTGTAAAAAGCCTTTAGCCATTGTTCACCCCTGGCTCAATCTGTAAGCATTTATAGTAGTTTGTAATGAGAGAAATGGAAGCATGTGTCCTTTGATGTCTGTCTCCTAAAAAGAAAAAACCTCATTGCTTATTCTGTAAAGTTTCATGGGGTTCTTTGAAGAAGCTAATCCATTGTTACTGGTTTATTTCAGTCAGTCACAATAGCTCTCCGAGCTAGCTGTTAGCGAGCTTGCCCACTAACAGGTAATAGGTGGGGCTGAAAGCTTGGTGACGTAGTGACTCCTTGCAAGGTCGAGATAGCCACTCCGATGCTAGCATGAGCCTGCCAATAGCCCATCATGCTAGCTGGTGATCTAGCTAGTTTGGCAACTAACCGAACAAGAGATTAAGTATTAGGGAAGCTACTTTAAAGTGAAGCTACAAGTTACTCCTCACTGGAAGTAGTTAAGCTACAGTAACACTTTATTGAAAGTAGCAAGCTATACTACCAGCTACTCAGAAAAAGTAGCTGAACACCCTGAAGCTATTTTACATCAAGTTTTACAAGCATCTACTGTTTAATTTTATGTTTTTAATTAATAAAAAATGCATCAATTAAATTCATTTTAACTAATTAATTTAATTTATTTTAAAAATGCAAAATTTAAAAAAATATTTTGTGGTGTAATTTATTACACTATATTACAACTTCCGGGTCCATCACATGATGCACACTGGCCCCAAGAGACTTTTTCCCATAGACTTACATTGTGAAAGAGACATCTGTAGATCAGTGGATACTTTTTCTTGAGGTACATCAACTTCCCAGTTCTAACACTTAAATAGCCTTTATTTAATTCACTAATGGCTGTATCCAGAGTTATAGAGTCACTGCCATTCATGTGAGCGAGCCTGAGACTGAGCGGTTGGGAGGCGGGGTTTAAAGAAATGCTAGTGCGCTTGCTCTGTGGGCCGCACAGTGTGGAAGCTGTGCAGAAGAGCCGTCTCAAGATCCTGGTAATTTTATATCCAGAAGACAAACCTTTTTGACTTCATGCTCCACTGAGCAGCTTTCATAGGAATGAACGGGGCCCTGCCTACAACGCTGTATCCAGTTCTCTTTACACATCCATGCTCCAAAGACGATAGCATATGATTCATTTTTATACATGTTACAGACCATGATAGTCCCATCTGTATTGTTTGTGTCTTTAAGCTCAAAGCCGGTTGGCTAACATGGTTTGTGTCTCTGTACAGAGGATGCAGGGACATACTTCCCCAGTGTGAAGAGGGACCCGGGCCGTTACCTGCAGCCCTGCTCTGACTCCGTCAAGACCTGGCTGCGCAGCATGAAGAACGCTGGGAAGGTCCTCCTCCTCATCACTAGCTCCCACAGTGACTACTGCAGGCTAATCTGTGAACACATCCTGGGGTAAGACTGCCCACACGGGAACCACAGACTGGCCCTCACTTTAACAAGACCAGGACCTGGTCTGCAATACCATAACAGCCCCCACAGGATTTATAACTTGAAGGTCTCTGCTTAGTCCAAGCTGGCAGTTTTTAATTTTCCTTACAGCTCTCACATGCCATCAGTCATTCCAACACTGGCTCACAGGTCTGCCTTGAGTCACCATCATCAACAGCCTTCAGCTATTCATTTATTCATTAAGCTATTCCTTTTTTCTCTGTCTTTATTTTTAACCTAGTAGATAAAAGATACACATTCCTCATCGGGAAGACTCCATTTATCACTCAAATGTAAATTCTTAAGAAGAAAAAGCAGAAAAAATACCACACATCCAGCAGCAGATTAATACTTTGCTTGTCAAAATCCAAAAATGTGTACACACTTTGTGCTATGGTCCTTTTGTAAGGACATATCCAACAGTAGGTACACACAAAAATATTAAGTTTAATATGTAACTTCATTGAATATGAAAGTTCATTCTCAACTTTGGAAATAGGTGTTTGACAAAATAATGTACTTTACCACTTACTATCTTAAAAGCTTTCATCTTTTAAGCTTGCTAGCTAAGTGGACATTGAGTTGAGATTACGTTGTCATCACCTAGCAGTTAAAGAGTCAGGTATTTTTGTCAAGAGTTGGTGGAGACCAAAACAGAGCTTAAAGGAGAGAGAATGTTCGACTTCAATTTTTCTTCAATTTTTCAGGTCGCTGTTTGCTAACAACTTTGTAGCCTAAACAACTTTATAAGGTCATGATATAGATGTGGTGTATTTAGCTTGTTCAGCTGGCCACCATCTTGCCAAAAATAAAAAAGATAAATTAATGCAGCTTTAAAAACTAACTATATAGGGTACAACCCACAACCAGTGGGTCTGTCAAATAAATACATTAGTTTTACTGAGTCAAATTTCCTTATTTGGCAAGGTATATGATGACTGGAGACTGCATGCTCACTGTTAGCTATTTCGCACCAGTCCACAATTAACACCCAACACTTCATTTTATAGGTGTGCAGCAAAAGGGATTATTGTCTAAGCAAGCTTTAACTCTGGCTTTGTGCATTACTGGCCCCTCTCTGTTTTCAGTGCACACTGTGGTTTAGGGTTATTTTTGCAGCCTAGGCCCTTTTATACACTCGATCAAGCAGCAAGGGAACCTTGAAAAAACACATTGTCCATGTTGCTGCTGTGCTTTAACAAACATAAGCCTTTCTTGTTCTTTGTAAGGTGTTGTTATCTTACACTGCACTCGCCTGGTTAGGTGGCCTACTTTTTCACTTTTCATGCTCACAGCTGATTGTTCTCAGAGGCAAAAAGCAGGTCGCGGTAAAGCTGTTTTGCTCTAGATGCCAGTTTGTCTCACGGGGCCTCTGTGGCTCAGGTCTTCTCCCACCCCACCCCCTTTCACCATTTCCTGTTAAGCAGCAAGCAGCCTGGTCATTCCTGTTGTTCCTCACCCCTTTCATATGTCGCCTCCCAAGGAGAGCAGTCAGAGCCCCAGCTGTGTATGAGTGTGTGTGCTCAAACTCATGTTCAGGCCACTGCTTTACAAGGTCAGGGGAAGCAGATTTATGTTGTGATAGCTACAAGAGGAAGTTAGGCCAGCTTCATCTTGCCAGAGGTTGTTTATGGAGAAGTGTGCTTTGTTCACAGATTGGGTTGGCTTGCTTTCAGATCCTTCCTGTTTTTCCTACACCCAGAGTTTGTGCACCTGCCTTTTCTTCAGGGAAACGCTTCAAATTCAGGCAGCACAAGACCAAGACTTCTCTCTCTCTCTTGGTGTCAGCACTTCACTGTTGAGAAAGCATGATGTTGTGAAAGACGGCCTCTCCTTTTCCAGAGAAAACCAAAGACACTTTAGTGTGGTGAGCCGGCTGGAGGCCAGTGACAGTTAGCTGTCAGAAGTAGCACAACAAGGCCAAAGCTGTCTGACAGGGGGCTACTGGCTAAAACCCAACAAGCTATCCAGAGGAGCTGCTGTTACTATTTGACACGACTAGATAAAGGCATTAAATGCTGGAGTGCTGCATAGTTTATTGATTTGTTAGTTGTTGTTAAGTCCACTGATGTTGTTGTACTTCTTTTCTCCCTTTCTTCTTAAATGAAGTGACAGTCCAGACAGGGCCATGCATCTCCTCATGTGAAATTAGCTTCAACATGACTGCAGTTCAGAAATCTGCAATCTGAAAAGTAAGATTGATAATACAAGATAATAGATAATCTACTGTATGGTGATTAGTTGATCGAAAGAAAATGAATTGCCAATTATTTTGATAATCAATTCAGTCATTTTTCAAAAATGTCAAACATTTGCAGGTTCCAGCTTCTTAATGTGAGGATCTGCTGCTTTTCTTTGTCATTTATGACAGTAAATGAAGAGTCTTTGGGTTCTGATATTTTGTATTTTCAGGATTTGATATATTTTCATTTAATGTAAATCACTTATCGTTATTATTCCTTATTGTAGATTAACATTTATTTAGCATGTATGTATGTATGGGGCCCATGCTATTGTTTAAGCGCCCTCTATGGGTTACTGGGTCTTATGTGTTGAGTAGAATGTCACCCCCATGGCATATAATTCAGACTTACGTGTTTGTCAGACCCTGATGAAGACGCACTGTTTTTCATTACTAGTTCCACTATTACATAACAGCATACGTCGCACGGAGGCCACTTGGAGAGCAGAGGGAAAATGGGCGGGGGAGGAGCGAGGAGGATGTAAATGGAACACACTTGTTCTCAGCCCAAACTACATGGATCGACCGCTAGTTGTAGGCTGAGCGCTATACTGCTTTTTACAAGTCATCAAAATACCTGCCGTCTTCAGCGGATAATTGCAGCACGTTGGCACTTTGTAATTAGCTGCATCAGTTTCTGATTCAGAAAGTTCTGTCTGTGATCTGTATTATCATTGTCATAACTATTATTGCTACGAGTTTATGATATCTTGCAAAACAGCAATTTTCCCATGCGTTTGCAGATAATGTTGGGGATAAAGAAATCACACAAGCTGAAACAGTACAGCAATCTAAGTAAATTAGTTATGATATTTTTCAGTGAAATATCAAGCTATCAATCAGATGTTCTTAAGAAACTATCTGCTAACTAGGCGAGTGAACTTATACACAAGCCTACCTATACAGACCTATAAGATATATTAGAAAAACTGAAAACCTTCCCCAGTTCCATTCAAACTTAGGACTTCTGCTTCAAACGCCGACGGAAAGAGGAAGCGTAAACAGCAATAAACAACAAAACTAATTTGGAACTATTATGAACAAAATAAGTTCGAAAGGAACCGGGTCAAGTGGGCGGGGCTACATAACACGCAGGCTTCTTGGACTTTTCTTGCACACATTTGAGACTAAAACTATTATCAGGTGTGGTGGTGCTTCAGCCCCAGTCATGAAGGACTGCTATTGTTGTCAAGACTCACTTGTTTGAAATATCAAGCTGTTGTTCAGTACAGAACAGAAGCTGTCAATCAAAGGAGGTCGTGTGCGTGATCGCGGTGAAAGCGACCAATCAGAAGAGGGCCAGTGCCTCCCTTGGTTTCCGCCCCCAAACTGTCAAAAGTCAGGTCGATTCGAGAGAGCAGAGTGAACCTGCGAGAGCGTGTGTGCCCTCCAGCGCTCGCCAAGCGGAAACTTGCGCGCGTGGTGGCTGTTTGTGCGCATGCAGCTCAGTTTTATACACGCATGTGCAGTTTTTTTGCCTCTCCCTATCCCTACGTTTAGTTGTTCGCTCGCAGCTGCCTGTACAACTTTTGGTTGTTGAATTTGTGCGCGAGGAGTTATATTGTGCGACTGGCAGTTAATATCTGCGCGTGTGAAATGATATAATTTGTTCGTGAGCATGTTTTATCATGCTCGCGAGATATGACATAAATCTAACGCCATACAACAGTAGAATAAAACATCACCAAAGCAGAAAACACAGAGATGTATAAACAACTCCACAGTGGCTGCAGCCACAAACACACAAGCAAAGAAGAGACTGTACAGTTTTTACACACCACGTAGTGCGCAGACACACGATGCTAGTTGACGTCCTCATCTGGGGAAAGATTCAATTTCTCTGCTTGTACATTCTCAAAGTATAATATAACCAGTCCACTCAACCTCTCTGTCCCATTCTTCAGTTTTCAAACACATCTGAGCAGAATTAATCTCTGCAGACACAACTGTGACAGAGATGGCCTCACACACCTCACTGAAGGTAGAAGTTCCCCAGTAAGTGTAGAACTCACCACCGGAGGACCCACCATGAGCATGTTAGCATTTAGCACTTAGCCAGACCCAGTGCTAAATGCTGTTGGTCACACAACATTGTCGGTGTGTTTGATTTGGGTCACTTAAATCTGTGATTAATTAAGGTAAATGCAACCTTTTTTTTAAAACTATGCAGAGGGTTAGTATAATGATGCTAATCATAACCATACCTCATAATCACATGATCTGTCATTTTATTGCATTGTTGTGCATTTTTGTTCTGTTCATAACCTGCTAGCCTCGGCCCGGGTGTGACCACACACCCCCACGCCCCATACCCCCAAGTTCTCAGTAAGAAGTCCTTCCTGTTTCAAAGGCTGCTGTTTGCTTCTCACCTTATATGGAAGATTCTATAGAGATTCTCCTTACATGTACTGTACATATATATACAGTACTGTAGGTCTCCTTGGAGACACCATCCATCTCTCAACATGCTCACTATCACTTCATAATTGTAGCTCCGTGGGAGCGTTTACTGCCCTCAAAGTGTTTCCCTTCCACAGCACTGTATGTGTACACTGTTTATTGCTCTATGTTTTCCATCATCTGTACAGACTGATTAGCTTCACTGAGCTATTTGTGCTTGTATAACTCAGTGTATTTGGATGCTGTCCAGGCATTGTCTGCGCCAGGCGCCTATCACAGAGGTCAACGTCTGTGATAGGCGCCAGGCGCCTCACAGAGGTTAATGTTGTTTCTCTGGCCATCACAGGAAGGATTTCGAAGAGCTGTTTGACGTCATCATCACAAATGCCCTGAAGCCCGGTTTCTTCTCCTTGGTGCCCCAGCAGAGGCCCTTTAGGACCCTTGGTGAGTACTTAAATCATTAATCCATTATCAAAATATTTGTTGATTTATTTTCTGTCAACAACAAGTCAGAAATTTGACAATTTCAATGCATTTAAAGAAAAAGTTTGAGGAGCCTGAGGGTTGACTTTCCAGTCAAACAGTTTGTGTCAACAATATAATGGATATTATCCAAATTTGTATGGGTATTATGTTGCTGATGTTTATTTTAGCTATATAAGGCCATGTTGTGCAAATGTGAAAACTACTTCCCAATCTTGAATGTATACAGTTGATATCTAACTAAAACTCCCTCCCCAATCTGGTTCAGTTAGTTAGCATCTTCCAGGGAAACTTTCAAGAAAAGCTTCAGAAGGAATAGTTCAAAATTTTGGGAAATTCGCTTACTTGCTTGCTTTCTAAGTGTGAGATGATAAGATCAATATCACTTTCATAACTGTTCATAGCTTCAGCACAGAGATGGAGTCATGACATGTTTAGCCTAGCTTAGCGTAAGACTGGAAGCAGTGGGAAACAGCTAGCCTGGCTCTGTCCGACCAGCTACCAACACCTCTAAAGCTCACTGATTAACACAACATTTTGTGGTTTAGGGGGAGTTATGTGCCATAACTATTTCTTGACAAACAAGATTGTGGCGCAGTGACACAGCTTCCCAATGTCTTGTCACAGTGAGGTTGGCAGGCTTGGTACCAACATGCCTGTACAGAGACAAAAACCAAAACCTGTGCTCACTGGGGCTGTCACTTTTTCCAAAAATCAAATTTGAACAAATTCGAAATGACACACAATTGTTCGACTGAATTTGAATGCTGACAGCATTATTTTCGTTATTTTATTAACTTTACATCACACCCATCTAACATCTAGCATATAAATCCTGCTATCTTATTGGTGACGGCATTTTTATGAGCTTCTGGCAAAGGGCCTGCTGAAGCTGAATATGTCGAGGCAGTAGGGCAAGGTTGAACACTTGCGTTGCTCCGTTTCTCTGTGGTGCCTCCGCTGCCTCACTAAGTTGGCAAGCTAGCAGGTGAGTCCGCAGATTTGTTGTCGTGGTAGAGTGAGACAACTGCTTTGATCAAAGTCGACAAACAGTTACTTTTACATCTACGGTGTAGAACCCAAAATACTTCCACGCTGCTTCTCAGATGCTTCTGCAGGTGCAGTATTTCTCAAAATGTTGAACTACTCCTTGAAGCCAAAAATATTTCAAATTCTCCAGATTTGAAGTGAAGTAGTTTGTGCTCGTGTCCTTTTAATGCTTGCAGATACCTGGAAACAGTGCAGTGTTTAGCAAAAAGGGTTGGTTCACCCAAATGAAAAAACAACATATTTTCTCACTTACCTCTAGTCATATCTTTCTTTCTTTTTTTTCAAATGATAAGAACACTGTTTATGGAAAGAAATGTTGCTGTTTTTAAAGGTATTTTTTTTAGACCTTATATCAGCACAAACTAAATGCCATTCATGGAAGAAGAAATCTCACAGACCGATATCTTAAAACCTGGGCACATAAAATCAAAGCAATCTGCATAGCTAGATTTTTTTGTAATTTGGGTGAACTGGTACTGCTTTTTAGACATTTGCAATATCGTACATCCCTTGTATTATTTTAGGACTGTATCGGCGGGGAATCAGAGGTCAGTCCAACTGTAATCTCCTCAAACTCTATATTTAATGCGATGATTTCCAACAGCTGTTACTTGTGTTAGTGAGATTATTATCAGCTGCCAACATTTCATTGGCTCAGATCCTCATCATCAGCAGTCCACATAACTTCAGTTATCTTCCTGGGCTGCCTTTCCGCTCTCATTATCCCAAGGTGAAGGTGTGCACTGGCAGGGGCAGTTTTGGAATGCTCCGCTCGTTCTGGTTCGTCTTCTTGCCAGCAATAACACTGGGGATGCGTTATGTGTGAAGACAGGATGATCCACTCTGAAATATTCTCTTCTCTCTCACACCCTCGCTCTTCCTGAGTTTTGCCACGTTCGCAGAAAAAGTATCAGCATCTGCTCTTCCTCTGGCCTCCACACATACTGGCCACTCCTATTTTTGTTGAAACATCACTTGCTATTCTGCACTCTTAAAGTGTTCTTTTTTATTTATTAGCTAATAAAGTTTATTTAGAAGGATTTGACACTGAAAGTTTAGTCATTTAAGACTATGATTCAACACTTTACAAGGATTTGTGTAGATGTAGTATACACAGCTAATTATCAGCTCATAAATTATTTAGGAGAACTTTCACTTCTTATATAAATTGAAACATTATCTGCAGCCTTTTCTGTGTGGAGATCACATGTTCTGTCCGTGCTTGTATGGGTTTCCTTCCAGTCCAAAGACATGCAGGTTAGGTGAATAGGTGACTCTACGTTGCCCGTATGTGTGAATGTGTTAGCCCTGTGATACACTGGCAACCTGTCCTGGGTTGCGGTCCAGTAGTCTTTTTTGCTTAGGAAGGTTCCTAACTGAGTGAAATGTCCCAGAAGTATCCAAGTGGAAACCATGACAAGAGCTGATCGAATTCTCTAAATGCTAAGGAAAGGTGCTTCAGTGCTTCCTTTCTTATCTGCTTTAGCATAGGGTACACTGGACCATCCTTTACCAAAGGAAAGGAGATAATGCTGTCCCACAATTCCTTATGGCAGCAACATTTAAAGCGACCACGGCAGACCCACGTCAGTAACATCCGCCATCGCATAATTACATAGCCTAGTGTAAGTGATTCTCTTAGCACAGCAGTTGTGTTTATGAATTCTCCTTGACGTCATGACGTTTTCCATCAAGGTCAAGGAAAAGTGTTTAGGAAAAGACATAGGATGTATTTTTTTTTGACTACTCCACCGCAGCCCAGGTGTACTCCGCCTCATGCCCAACGCATGCTGGGATAGACTCCAGTGCCCTGCAATCCTGATCAAGATAAGCAGCTATAGCAAGCAGATATATGCATAGACTTATCTGTGGAAAAGTCAAAATGGTTTTAAAACAAGAAACCTGTGAAAGGGTCTTAAATTTGCACTTGGTGGCTAGATACATGATATAATTCTAAAAGACTGCGGCAAACGCTAACAAGTCCCAGGCAGAAATCTGTATGTTTTAATCTAGTTTACAAATGTTATCTTTCAAGATGGCGTAGGCTTCATAGGTTTGTCTTTTTCTGGCTTGTGCACAAAAAATGGGAAACTTGTCATGCAAGTCCAGGCTTAAAAACACAATTTTGAGATAAGTAGTGATATTCAAGGTAATAACTGAAGCAACAGAATGTTTCTTGTGCAATTAACCTTAACAAATTGTGTGCTGTGAAAAATTAATCTTGGGTTTAATGTTCCTTAGTCATGGGTTAATAAGAAATATAGTTCTGAAAAACCTTTTTTTGTTATTGTTTCTGTGACAGTCATTTAAAATGGGCTGTAATCAGCGAATAACAAGTCAGAGAAAGGCACAAATCACTTCATCTCCAAGAGGTATTGTGCATCATCATCATCTATTATTTCTGTGTAAATGCCACAGGAAGTCTTCAAAGCTGCTGCACAGTTAGCACTTCTCTGAGCTCCAGACCACGTACCACTCATTTTTCTTTCTTTCAAAGTCCAGCGTCCTCACAGCTGTTACCACAAGTGTGTGTGTGTGTGTGTGTGTGTGTGTGTGTGTGTGTGTGTGTGTGTGTGTGTGTGTGTGTGTGTACACTCCCATGTGCAGGTGCTCATCCCTGTTCTTTCACTCTCTTCTCTCACAATATTTATAGCATATTTAACCTCAGTTTGAACCATGTGGTGGCCTATACTCTGTAGAACACCATGGTTTGATCAGTGAGAGTGAGGATCTTCTTTTAAACTGCTGCTGCTGCTCTTAAATACCAGTCAGTCAACTTAAGGACCACTACCTGTCCAGAAGAGCAATAACCTACTTCAATTATTAGTTTAATTAAAGAGGCTCCACAGCACTTGCTTTATATGCCTTTATAAATAAATCATATACTGTATGTTTGCATTTATGTGGGCAACATTGACTAAATTCATATTTGCCTGATGTTTTTCCTGTTTCATTATGACTTCCAGCCCATTTAAGAATGTGGTTTGTCATTATATGTCAGTTTTGTCTTTTGAAATAAAAATCTCTTGTTGGAGAGAGCCCTGGCTGAAATGGAAGTACCAACACATAGAAAGACAAGGAAATTAAAATGGCCACTCCAGAATTTTTTGCACAGTATTGCACTTCCGTACTTACACTTATACTATATTACTGTTGTACATTACATGCAGTTATTTAAATCATTGTTTGCTTGTTAATTGCATAAACAGTAACACCAGAAGAAACTGCACTCTTATTCTCAGTTGGACACTTCTGGATTCATTTCACTTAATCACTTTTTCTTCTAAGCAAAAATAAAACTTGTAGTCAACAAGTGGAAAATCCTCAGTCATTATTCATGAGCTCAGAATGACTGGGTGTTTTGCATGGCTGAACGCATGGCTACGACATTTCTGGAGCGTAAATGTGAGGTTTTGGAAGTGTTCCTGGCTGACACGTGCATAGTGGGGTTGGAGACGACAGCGGCATGGGTCTGAACGGACCAGTCATCGCTGCTCTGCTTTCACTCACAGCCTGGTTTTTCCCTCCACTGCTGAGCTGAGGTGATGGCTGCTGGAATATAGCTCAGATATCTTTGTACGGAGAGTGACTACCCAAAATCAACTAAACACACAGAATCAATGTAGATGATGTTTTTCCTGTTTCATTATGATTTTTTTCTCATATGTGAAGGTGATTTATCATTATTTATTTGAACTTTATTGAACAGAGATAGTCTCTTGAGTTAGAAATACGTTCTAAGAGTGTCCTGGCTGAAATGGTGCTGTTATGTTGTGAAAACCAACTTGTTTAGCTTGAAATGAGCAGCTATAACATTGGTTAAAATTAACGCAGTTATATGTTTTCAGCAAACATCTAGATGAAGAATTAGATGTCTGACAGCCTACATTAATCACATACTAAATCCTACCGGTAGCCTATAAACACAAAAGATAGCCAGCTGAAAATAATGCTAAAGTTACTGTTACGGTAAAAACGTTACGTTAGCTTACCCTTTTAATGTTGCCGTGCTGGATTGCATATTTTTGGGGTTTGTCCCAGCTCTTTTGTTGTCTGCGGAATTGTAGATGAATTTAGTCCTTAAATCTGTTACTTTGTTCCTTGCTAGAACCAGTAACATTAGCTAACTTTACTGGCAGAGACATAACGTAACTGAAATACAAGATGCTGCTTATTAATGCAACATGTTACACAGCAAAATCAACTTAGATAGACTAATCAGGAGCATACAATGTATTACTCCACCGATGCATTCAGGCCATTGAATAAAATTTTGCATTTAAAGAGTAAATAGTTCATTTGTGCATTTGTCCGTCTTTCACATTATCGTTTAGTTTTTATTAATTGAAGAAGATGTCAGTTTTTGTTTTCAAAGCCTACTTTTTGTGTAGTTTTCTTCTTGTTTTCTTCAAGGATAAAATGTCAACAATTAATATTTGTTGTCATAGTTTTTATTGAGGAAATGAACACTGCACATTAAGACTGAGGAACAGTCTCACAGTCCATATATTTCACACTGTGCCTCTGCTATTCTTTTCCTTGTGGGCCTGCTGGTGAGTGCTGTGGTGAGGTTTAGCTGACGAGGTTTGGTGCTGGAGGACTAGATGCTCTGTGGTCATTTAGCAGCTGGCTGTTTGGTCAAGCTGTGGTGCCTGATTTTCTTTCTCCTCCTCCAGTGAGCGACGTGGAGGAGAGCGAGGGGCTGCCGTCACTGGATAAACCAGGCTGGTACTCCCAGGGCAACTGGCCGCACCTCCATGAGCTGCTTAAGACCATGACGGGGAAACCAGAGCCCAAGGTAGGCCAGCCACCTCGTACTGTATATTACTGGAGCGAGCCGTCAGACCTCTGGCTGAGCAGCATCTCAGGCTCGCTTTGAGGTTGGCTCCAACTTTGTTTTTTGGCAGAGGCTGAAAGAGATGAAGGCTTCATGATAAATCAGCTCAGGGAGATTCACACTGGTGTGATTGAGAGGAGGAACGTGGCCCTTGGCGTGACTGTCGACAGTGCCAGCATGCTGGGAGTTCACTGATAAAACAGGCCAAAGAGTGCAGCCAGCTCCTCTCATACTTCTTACTGTATATACAATGCAGCCCATTCTTAGGGACAATTTCTACACTGATCAAAGACCTACTTTTTACCTCTCAGGTATGGTAGAGAACTTAGCTTGATCAAGATTTACTTTTTCTTGAGTCCTGCATAACAGTGGTTGTGTTTACTTGACAGCAATATTCGGATACAGTACATCTTAACCGAAAACAACCCGGATCTAACCTGGGTCTTATTTTTCTCATTTTCAGTTATGATAAACTGTTCTGTCACCAACTTCATGATCTGGGGGCTTGCCAGCCTCACAATGAAGTTCAATAAGGAGGGCAACACAGACTATCAGACAGGTTTCACACAAATTCATTCAATTTTCAAATTTAATCAAATTCTCTAAAAGTGGATGCCACTTTACCCTGGAATACCACAAGGACTGGCCAAGGGCCAAGATAAAAGAAATTAATATCAAATCAGAAATAAACAAGAAATAAACATCAAAATCATTCAAATGATAAACCGTCTGAAAATGTGCTACAGCTGGGGTTTATGAGATGATGGCTTACATTTGCTTGTTTGGTTGGTGTTTTGGTTAGTAATACTGCATGTTTTCAGGCATACAAGGGTCCATGTGCATGGCAGTCAGAAATAGCAACAGAAGAACAAGTGATTGAAAGATTTTGAAGATTCAGTACTTAACTGCCACACCAACTTTGACAGTTCCTAAGAATTTGTTGTAGTACACTTAAAAGAAACCCAAAATGAACCATTCAGCCAAAGACAGAGTATAAATCGAAGGACAAAACATGTCATAGTGAATAGATTTGACATCTGAGACTTCAGCAGTCTGAATTTGAGCCAGCCACAAAAACTCAAATCAGACAGTCTAGTGAAAGCTTCTTGGAGTATGGCTTTTTGTGGGAAGGGGAAGCTTGCTGTCCCACACTGGAATTCCTCATCTCTAGGGAAAATCTATCAAATGGTGCAGTAAGCTCGAGAGGAGTGTGTTTATGTATGTGAAAAATTCACTATGAAGTGGTGTGGCAGTTTCAGAAGGTGTGGGAACCGCTGATCTAAGCCACTCATTTTGAAATGAAAATGAACAATTGTTTCCCTGTTATTCTTCTTAACCCCAAGGAATGACATCATGTCTGACTTATAAGGCATAATGGTCAACCATCAATCACTGATACAAATTAATTAGTTAGTTAATTTTATAGACACAATGCCCATTTTCTGACACAAGGATACATGAAACTGCCAGCCGGCTAGCTAGCATTTTTTTAAAATTAAAAACACATTTTTTTTGCTACTTCTTCTTTGTAATTCATTTCAAAGCAGTCAGTCTTTATTATTCTTAACAGTAACTCATCTCTGATGTCCACATTTCTCTCTGCATTTTCCCAAAAGTAGAAAATTAAACGAGAATTGAATGAAAGCTCCCTTTCTTTGTGTTTATTTTCCCAAAAGGACTTCAACTCTGGGCAAGACCAGAGGATATGGCTAAGATGGGCATGAGTTTCTCCACAGTCCCACCTACATTTAGTTGTTCCTGATGAGTATTACATTTCCTAGTATAATGAAATAATGCATCAAAATTTTCCATGTGTATTTTTTCCAAACATGAGTAGCTGTAGTTTCATATATACCTTTAATCATTTCCAACAACTCTTCATCTGAAGAATGCATATTTAGTCCCCCACCCCTCCTCCATTTTTTTATTTAGCATGTTACCATTGACTTGACAGCCACAGTAGCTTGTCAACTGCCCCCATAAAAGATCACTACTAAGTTTGCAGCACCATCTATATTGTGGCTACATTCAAATACATTTTTGCTGTGCCACTTTCTGGTGTGACCGTGTACGTAGCCAAGAAGTTGCCAGTGAATGTTACTTCACTTTGGTCTAGCTACCAACCACGCCAAGGTTTTTAGCAGGTAATATTTCTGGTAACAAGGTGATTTCAAAATAGTGTAGAGCTTGTGGTATCCCACAGGACTAAATAATAAAAAAAAGGAAATGCAACAGTTAAAAAACCTGACATTACAGATCAGGCACAGGCAGAGCTGCATCAGCCCAGCAGTTACTCATCATCGTCCACACCCCTAGCTCCTCTCCCCCTCCTCCCAGCCCTCTGCTCAATGCCCCCTCTGTTCCCCAGCCACGTGGAGAAAGCTCTCGTGGAATTTAGTGTCAACCTGCACTTATAACTGCTTTAAACACTCCTCCGGGGTGACCTGAGGCACTCTGTGTTTTCTCTCCACTTTCACCTGACAGGACTTAATGCAGGTGGGCTGAATAGAGGCATTAAGGGAAGATTACAATTCCCTCTCAATACAGTGCTGAAACTGATGGGGTCTTGGTGCAGCTGATGGGACATGATCATGGAGATTCAAACCTGAGTACGGGTAGTTTTGCAGATCATTTTGAGGTGTCTGTGTGGTTAGTATTAGTGACAGAGGAGTGTGGATTCAGCAATCTCACACTTGATGACTGAATAGAGTGCTGCAGGGATGACATATTTTTGTAGGCCAACTTTTTGTAAATAGCATCGCTCTGGTTCCCTCGTCAAAAAGCCAATGGGATTTTTCAATTGGATTTTGGATTATTGCAGAAAATGATGATACTTGCACATTTTGTTCAGCAAGATAATCTTCACAAATGAACACCACTCTATGATTTTTGAAGCATAAATGCAATCGTTAGGATATAAACAAACTACACCACGGTCACATGACTTCAACATCACCACCATTAAGCTTCCAAATTGTAATTTGATTTCACATGCTTACCTCTTCTACAAAAGCCTTTGGGAAAGTTTGAGTTAGAACTCCCTCGTCTGACTTCCAGACGAGGGAACCGGAATTGCAAACATGCTAACTCATTTCCAGGTTTTAGGACTCATTCCTGCAGCACTCTATTGTGAAATTCCTTTAGCAAGCCAATGAAAAAGCGGGTAATGCTTTGTTTAACAGGTTGATGATTTCTTAATAAATACCTTGGAAGCCCAGGATATTGTACTGTCCCAGTGAGTCAGAGCCGTTTTGAAAAAAATCTTAATTGGCTGACATTTTATAAGGCAAGATAAGTGTGGCACTGGATATTTCAATCCAAGACAATGCCCTGTCTCATTTCTTATTTTATTAATTTTTAGTATCGATCCTACTTTGTTAACCAAGTCAAAAGATCTTAAAGTTATGACACAATTAAACTTGTTTTTAATTCAAACAACTTAAATAACTTTTTGGTTATTTCCTTGAAACTTGTAGGGAGATCTGCCTTATTCTGCTTGGTCTCAACTGCATTTAAAACATGTGTAAATATCTCATTCTGTTGGCAGAATCTTTCCCAGCTTAAGAGGAATATAACATTTTGGGACTGAATATGAGACTAAATGACAAAATGGCGTATTGCCCTGCTGCCTTGTTGGCCCCCTGCTCTCCTTGTGCTCCAGGCCCCACACAGTGTGCAGCACAATGGACTCATTAAGGCCCCTCTGCATGCCTGCAGCTCTTTTTACCTGGGCCTGGCTTTAGCTTTAACTGCTCCTCTGAGTGATGAGCTGATAAGAGATGGGGGTCCAGAGGCCCACACTACATGTCATCTTAAAGCTGCAGTAAGCTGTTTCTGATAGCAAGAAAAGAGACTGAAACTAAAACACATTCATAGCAATGAGCCTTGATGAACTATATCATCCAACAGATACTGAGCCATAGGGGCATCCCACTGGAGTCCTTGTCTTTGGCCTGTCCACTGTATAATAAACCAATAATCCCTGGTTTGGCTTTCCAGATGTTGGACTGTCTTCACCATCCGTTCTTGTACATCAGCTCTTCATCATTTCACTGGGGAATCAGTAGGCGTTTTCGGACCAAACTGTTCTGGGGACTCCCTGAGAGGAACTGCTCACTGGGGAGCTCCCCCAAGAACTACATACCTTCAAGGGTTTTTGTTCTGTTTGCATTCACACCGCCAATAGGAACGCTGAAGTGACGTAGGTCCATTTGTCCGTGTTTTGTTCCATTTTTTAAGGCTACAGTTACAAGCTGTTGTTTACACAGCTAACGTTTCACACAGGTTTTTAAAAATGGCGGTTGCCGGTGCTGCATTGGCTCATGTGTTCGACCAATCAATGTACATTTACGTCTGGACCAATCACCATACACCTGTCACTCAAGGTTCCTCTTGTGCTGGGAGAGTAACTAGTAGGAGCTAAAAAACTCCCTTAAAATGGCGTTCTAAGAACTACGATTGTTCCCAGTTCCCACAGTAAAAAGGGAGGGGGTCCTCCAACTGTTCTTAAAACCTCCGGTCCAAAAACACCTAGTGACACCCTTTGTGACTCAAGCATACCGACTAAGGGTGTGCTCAAACCAACATTAGCACTGTGTAACAAATGCAACCCCCTCATTTATTAAATGAGACCACTGCATTGTTACAACAGGGGAGCTGATGGGCTCCGGCAAAAAAAAACAAAGGGTCGTCCAGCAACTGGATCGCAATGTGACTGCTGCATCTGACTACGCATATTCCTGGTGAATTAGTGTGTAACATGTATGGCATATTTCTGCTGTATTTGGTGATTGTGATGGAGGATACAATTACTTTTGGCGTGACGACTGTCTTGTAATATCCATCCTCATCGTTTCATAAACTCCTGTGCAGTGTTTTGGAGTCTGCTAAGCCTTCAAACTCACAGATCTATTTCTCAAACTGGCCTTCCTGGATCATAATTTATTTTCTCTTGGGTACCTGAAACAACGCGCCCACACCAATGCAGCCCCTTGCAATTATTGACAGTCAAAACTTTTTTTTTTGTCTTTGCAGGTCCATTGGTGTTATGGGGCTGCTCAGGAAAGTTTTGATAACATGAGACTTCTCTTAGCCTATGCCAATACAAGCTGCACTGTGGCATAGCAAGCCATGTTCAGGGTTAAGGATAAAAGACAATAACTAAAGGCTGCATTTACAAGCAATGAATAGTGTCACCCTGTGTGGATATGTTTTGAAGTAACAGAGAAGCGTCTGCCTGTCTGATTTAACTATAGCCTGCAGTCTGATTCACTTCATGGTGCTTTCCCTCATGCAGAGCTCAGTCTGGTTCAGGCTAGTGTATCTGTATCCGTCCACAATGAATCTCTTCTATAATATGTTGCCTCTGTGCTGGAATCCTTGGCCTCTGTAAATATTTATCATAGTGATCCCATGACTCTGGCAGCAGCACTGCTAAGCAATGAGAGGTGAAGTGCATTTTAGGGTACGAAAACCAGCTGTGGGCAGTTCTGGGAAAGTCTGGTGAAAACATGATTCCTGCAGCACCCTCCCCACATGCCTGGCCCACAGCAGCCCTGATTAGCCCGTCAGTTTGTTTACATGTGGAAGGGCCAGCCTGAGGCACAGCACAGCTCTGTGAGGGGGAGGGACGAGGCGCAGCCTTACATCCTCTTTATGGCCTTCAGACTCCTATAACCTAGAATGGTTTGATTTGGTTAGGTCTCACACGCACATACACACACAAACAGGCATGTGTGTCCCTACTTGTGATGTCTAGAAACAGATTGATGTCATGATGCTGCTTTCATAAAACTTTTAGTGTTTCTGTGTTATCATGCTCATCCTAAAGATGTCACCTGATCAAGAGCATGATTTTCATTGGATGACTCTCCCACACAACATTAGTTACACACACATTAGCCTAAATGCAAGGTTCAGGTCTTAAGATTTCATTAAGATGGGATATTGGCTTTGGTTAGCAAAATACAGAAATATTACAATTACAACCTGAATATGAGATCCAGGCAGCAAGAGAGATCAAATATTTTGATCACACATCTCTGACACACTGAAGGCCTTATTTTAAAATGGACTTTAGAACATGCTATTTTTCATTTATTTTCCTAACTTGGTTAATTGTCTTTTACTTAAAGCTGCTCTAATCCAAAAATATTTTTAAGTAACAAGGTTTCAAATGGCTATGTGTGATGTGAGTCACTCGTAGTGATGTACCCACAGAGAATTATAACCAACTTTGCAGTTCCCCTCACCTTTACAGAGTGTTTTAGCCTCTTTTAGCTCATTATTAGTTTTCTAGCCCACAACTCCGAAAAAATATGCTATAAACTAATTTATATCAAATCATTTCATTCTAAAATAATTTAGCACAAAAAATTGTACAGAAAGTTGACGGATGTTCAAACTTCTTAAAGGACCATACCATTGACTTTTCATGTTTTAGCCCATTTATTACAAATCATATATACCCTTAAGCCTAGTTCAGACCAAAGATTTGTGATGAGACGAGTTGAAACTTGCAGCTACTTGCAATGCGCCCGGTCTGCAGGGTTCTGAAACCGGCCAGTTTACACCAAAGCGACTAGATGAGACAGCGTATCATTTCCATAGCAACGACTATCTGTACTTCCATTCTAACTGCCGGCTTTTCAGCCGTTTTTTGTAGCTGGATATAATTTGTAGCGTCTTAAAATATGAATGAGGATAGTGATAGTGAGCTACTTGCTACAGTTGCTTTTCTAGTATTGATGAAATGGTGAAAACATAAAAAAACGAGAGGGTCGAGATGACCAGCTGACTTCACTACGAGCTGATTGGCTGTTGAAACAGGTGACGTGCCTTACATTCTAAAACCAGCTGCTGACTTGAGTTGAGCTGAGACGGGCCAGATCACACCGCTGCAACTTTTCCCTGTGACATTCTAAAACAGTTTCGTCTCGATGTGAATCTTTGGTCTGGAGTCAGCAAACGTATTTCCTTACTGTACAGAAATGAATAGAAACCAATGGTAGAAAAACAAAACAAAGACTCTGAAAACCCTCTGTAGAAATCATAGAAACTGCAGAGTTGGGTGGTAATGCTCCGTGGTTTCATCACTATGAGCAACACCTTTCATGTTCAACATAGTTATTTGATTCAAAAGTATTGATTTGTGCAGCTTTAAGGAGGTAACATTTGCAAAAATCCCAGAACTATCCTTCAATAGCACTGTATGTGAGAGTACACCAGTGAAGTAGTAGTAATGCTAGTACTGATGCATGCCAATAGCCAGCTCATTTATTGATCCCTTGCACTTACACGTAGATTAATTTGTAAGCATTATATATAAACATTCAAAACTGCGTCTTAATCTTCCAGTATTCCTGTGAACTGGCCTCTGGTCTTTCACTTTTTGGCCTCTTCTTACTGTAAAGCCTTTTTCCTGTGTTCAGAATGTAAGCAGACTTCTGTATCTTGTCATTTTAATCTCCAGCATTCTCCACTCCTCGCTTCATTTCCTGTCCCATTTAACAGGAATAGAAATAAATGGTTGTTGAAATTGGATTTGAAGCTTTGAGCGGTGTGCGCCTGCACTTCAGTTTTGGAATGCATCTCAGTAAAGCCTGCCTCAGCTTGCTTTTCTTTCCAGACGTGGAGGACAAAAGAGATACTATGGTCAAAGAGGTTGTGATGAGTTTTGCAGACTCATCGTGTCTGGTCTAGTTCACCCTGGGGGGCCATAAGACATATGCCAGCTGACTTTGACTGCTGCTATGAGAAGAATTCAGCTAAAGCGCACTTTTACTACAGCACTTAAACTATTTTATAGCTGTTAAAAGTAAACAAGCTGTCCTCTCGGTCACCTTCTTTTTTTCCTCACCCTGCAGGTAGTGTATTTTGGAGATAGCATGAGGTCGGACATGTTCCCTGCCAGCAGCTTTGGGAAGTGGGAGACAGTGATGATCGTGGAGGAAATGGAGGGGGAGGGCGTCCCGAAGAGCGACGCAGCAATGTCCAACGAAGCACAAGTGGAGCCTCTGGAGAAAAAGGGAAAGTTTGAGGTAAGTTCACTGAAGCAGCTGTTTCCGTTTAGCAGAAGTTCCTCCATCCTCCAATCCCCAAACCCCACCCCCAACTCTGTGAGCCTCTTCCTCCTTCCTCTGGCCTAATGCCACCATATACACTTTGTGTTACTAGATGTGTGCCTATAAGGTTCTTTTGCATCACTGTTTGTGTATTGGTTCCCCGATAGCATTATGGGTAAGTTTTGACTCTGTCACATGTAATGGAGAAACGTGTAAAATCAGGCATGTTGACACAAGTTTATGTTAAAGATGTGCTGGCAGATACTGTGTGCAACATATCAGGTGTTTAACTTGACACATTAAAGGGGAAGTTTGCTGATTTTACACATCAAAGTCTGTTTACAGGTGGTGGGGAGTTCTACTGCATATGTGAAAAAAGTTGTCTAAAGCCTTTCGTGGCTCCAGAGGGAGCTGTGTGAACTTCTACAAGTTTGAAAATGAAAAGTATCTGGGGGTGTGGAGTTAGAAAGAAGTGAGCTTTCTGTAGCCCGCTCCTCATCTCTGCTGCAGGCTAGAGGCTCCAGGCTACATTAGCTTCTACTAGCATAACACACCCCAATCTCTGACCCAACTGTCTGCGGTCAAGTTGCATTGTGGGTAATAGGTGCCGGGTTTTGACAAGGACGGACAATTTGTGAAATAAAAAGATGTTATTTCTGGTTCTGCTGCATCGAGTTTGATCTTTTTGTTTTAACTGTCCATCCTGAGTCCAACAATGCAATCAGAGTGCAATGCTAAATCGGTTTAATCTTTTAAGGAAATGCTGTGAATGAGGATATAATATCAGTCAGTGGTGCCTTCTCCCTCACAGAGCAGATGAGGATTTTAACCATCAGGATGTTGTGATCCTGACAGACAAAAAGTGAGCAGTCAGCACATCTTTTGGCAAGAAACACCAGGACCAGGAGAAAACCTCAGTTTTTCCCAAAATACAGAGGGCTATCCAAGGCTATTTTACTCTGTCTTTTAATTTTTGTGACAGCAAAAGAAAAAAGAGTAAGAGCAAAGCATGATCACCCCAGATGTAGTTTAGCAGTCATATACCCTAAACCCACTGTTCCAACTAACTGTATTCTGTGTGTGTACTAAAGTGAGTTCCAATCCATTGTTTTTATTTTCCTAGATATAGTAATAGCAAAGCTGCAGTGCACACTTCAAGTCGTGTAAATTTGCAGTACAGTTAATAAAATAACTCTGATTAAGAAATGATACAGTACTTGACAACTGAATAGCTCTGCATTTAAAGATAATTCTGCTTTATTACAACTTGGGTTTTATGGTCATAGGTTTGGCCATCATTCCTATCAGTTATGATAACATTGTACTCATACCAAAATAGTTGTTGGAATCTGGAAACACACCCATTGCCCGATTAACCTGTCAGAGGGCCTCGGGCACAAATTTGCCCTATTGACCTCATCCAACTACTGCTGGAATGATACTTCATTTGTGTTAGTTTGTGGTATTTTGATTAAACACAAGTTCCTCAAAGTGCTCTTTCCACCGCTTGACAATATCCCCAGTAAGAGATATTGCAGCTAAGCTCACCCTTAAAGACAGGGTAAGGAGTGCAGAGATCTGGAGAGAGTTCGGAGTAGAGCTGCTGCTTTTTCACATCGAAAGGAGTCAGTTGAGGTGGTTCGGGAATCTGATAAGGATGCCTCCTAGGAGGTTTTCCAGGCACATCCAACTGGTAGGAGGCCCTGGGGTAGACCCAAAACACACTGATGAGATTATATATTTCATCTGGTTTGGGAACACTACGCGATCCCCCAGGAGGAGTTGGAAAACCTCACTGGGGAGAGGGAGGTCTGGATCACCTTGCTTGGCCTGCTGCCACCGCGACCAAGCGGAGGGAAATGGATGCATGAATGGATGATCAAACACAACTTTATTTAGAAATATGCACCATGTGAGCAGGATATAACTAAAATAATAAAGCTTTTAAAGTGATAAACACACAGCATAATCTATTCCTTACCCCTTTGTTCTTGTGTTTTGGTTTTGGAAAAGCTAATAAAAGATAATATATTGCGTATCTCTTTAAGTACAACCCCTGCACACCACTTCAACATGTGGAGAAACCCAAAGTCTGAACTGCCGCACCTAGTTATGGTAGCTAAACAGTAATAGCTTTTGGGGGAGAGGTTTAGCAAATGGTCAGTTAACCTGGTGAGTACAATGTTTGTACTGTGTCAACCTGGCTAATAAACTGGAGTTATCCTTAAAGGAAATACTTTTATTTTGTTTCATTTTAAACAGAAATACCACTTTGCTGTATGTAAGGAGTAGTTTCCACCGTTTTAACAAAGCACAAAGGAACATTTGTAACACCAATATGACAACTGCCATTTGGGTTAAAAAAATATGAACGATAAGAATTTTGACGAAGCTTAATAAAGCCGTCAAAAAAAGAAAGTTAAAATGTGCTTATATCAGCTCTTGATACCAATCTTGTAGATTAGCCCCCTGAATATGGACATTAGGTTAACTAGATCGAGTCGGATGAGAACATTACTGACACAGATGAAATCTTGATGGTAATGAGAAAGATGACTTCCTCTTGCTGTGGCTCACCTGCTTTTTTTATCAGCAGCATTTTCTTAAATATCCAGACAGTGCATGGCAGTAACACTGCAGTGGCCTAATTTCCATGCATGCACGTAATACTGCAGAGGAGGTACTGTAGGTAGGTAGGCAGACAAATAGACAGTGTATTTTGCTTAAGAGCCGTTCAGTATCTTTTGTGATGTGTTTGATCCCCGTCATCTGTGTTGAATTAGGTCAGAGGTTTTGCTTCAGCATGCTGAAGTCTATTAATTCTCCATTTCCAGAAATACCTCAGGCAATCCTACTTTGTTCTGTTTTTTGGTTCCTTTTCAGATATTTTATTTAGAAATATTTGGTACAAATCTCCACAACAACATGATTTTTTTATCCTCTCTCTGCACAGTTCCTGATGACATTAGCTGATATTGCGAATTTATCATTTGGGTTTGTGGGGTTTGTATCTTCACATCACATCTTTCTTTTAAACACCACATCCTGTTGTCACAACGATCACAGCACTTTCTGCCTATAAAATGTACTGATGTTGTTTGAGTGAATATGAGTAACAGAGCGGGGATTTCTCAGAAATAATGATACAAGCAGTAGTCAAAATAACCCTCAAAGCTGCTTGGGTTAAAGCCAGTTTGAAGTCTTGCTATTTTCCACGTGCTCAGGGTAGAATTCCCACCTCCTTTATCAGGTCTGCACATGTCTGAAAATGAATATTAACACGCAGTTACATAGTTTGGTTTGTGTTGGCTGTCTCAACAGGAGCAGGGCATGAAGTCACCCTCTGCTGTGTCCAAGCAGTGGGGCTCCTACTTTGTCGACGTACATAGAAGTGGAGGAGGGGACGAGGAGAGCCAGAAATTGACCTGGTGCTGTAACTGCATTCACGAATACAGCACAATGGCCATCCCTAGTGTGGAGCACATAGCAGGTATGTGAAGGTAGACAACACGCTGGACGAAGTTGCAGACAGTGTTACAGATCTGCAGTGGTTTGATTCAATTCAATTCAATTCAGTTTTATTTATATAGCGC
>LKNJ01004269.1:9943-50558 GCA_002120245.1 Maccullochella peelii | reverse complement strand
GCTGAAAGAGGCCACTGCCATTAGGGAATACCGCTTCCATGAAGGGGTGCACTTGGTCTGCAACAGTGTTTAGGTAGGTGGTATGTGTCAGTGTAACATCCACATGAATGGCAGGACCCAAGGTTTCCCAGCAGAACATTGCCCAAAGCATCACTCTACCTCCGCTGGCTTGCCTTCTTCCCATAGTGCATCCTGGTACCATGTCTTCCCCAGGTAAGTGACGCACACGCACCCGGCCATCCACATGATGTAAAAGAAAACGTGATTCATCAAACCAGGCCACCTTCTTCCACTGCTCCGTGGTCCAGTTCTGATGCTCACGTACCCATTGTAGGTGCTTTCAGCGGTGGACAGGGGTCAGCATGGGCACCCTGACCGGTCTGCGGCTACGCAACAAACTGCGATGCACTTTCTGTTCTGACACCTTTCTATCAGAACCAGCATTAACCTTTTCAGCAGTCTGAGCTACAGTAGCTCTTTTGTTGGGTCGGACCACACGGGCCAGCCTTTGCTCCCCACGCGCATCAATGAGCCTTGGCCGCCCATGACCCTGTCACTGGTTTACAGGTTTTCCTTCCTTGGACCACTTTGGTAGGTACTGACCACTGCAGACCGGGAACACCCCACAAGAGCTGCAGTTTTGGAGATGCTCTGACCCAGTCGTCTAGCCATCACAATCTGGCCCTTGTCAAAGTCGCTCACATCATTACGCTTGCCCATTTTTCCTGCTTCCAACACATCAACTTCGAGGACAAAATGTCCACTTGTTGCCTCATATATCCCCCCCACTGACAGCTGCCACTGTAACGAGATAATCAATGTTCTTCACTTCACCTGTCAGTGATCATAATGTTATGGCTGATCGGTGTAAGTAAACCGTTGTACCTAATGGTCTAATATGCTGACAGATGGATATCTGGGTGCAGCCCTATTTAATAACCCTTATCTATTCCTTGAATGCCAGTTTCTTAGTTACTAAAGTGATTGCAACTCAAACGAGCTCCCACAGGATCTTTGGCAGGGCGCTGTAGGGCACCATGCCTCCTCTCTGCCATCTTAACCTCTGTAAAAACTAGTTTGAGACATCTGCAGAGACGCAGTACTGTGAACCCGCTACAGCAAGCTGCCATTGAGGCAGACCTAGTCAGAGATTAACTTTCCAAATCTGTACATTCCCACAGTGCAGCACAACTGGCTTACCAAAATAGAATCATTAAATCTCAACTATCAGGTTCCAGCCTTCTGCGTCATTGTCTGTAGGGGTTTGAACAGCATGAAACGTTATGGATACATGTAAAAAATCAATTGCTGATATGATAAATACACATTTCTTTAAGGATCAGGATGATTGCATACTTCTGAGATCTCTTCAAGATGTATCTGCTGTATGTAGGAGTACAGTAAACATTCTGCCTACATGTATGGCCATTCAGAGTATCTAATTCACATCACATGAAGTGGAGTCTCAATTTACTGCGTGACCCTGGAGGAGGTGGTTTGTCTGTATCTGGTCACCTCTAGGAATAGACGCTGGCCTTTACTTAGGAAGACCATATCAAGTAGCTTGGCAGCCAAATCTCCCTGGACTAGTGTGTGACTGTAGGGTCACATTTGTTACAGTGAATTGTATTTCTTATACAGTATTTGTGTGGTTTTTAGACAGATAAGTATTTTTTTAAGTCACACACAAGTATTTTTGGTAGCGTGAACTGGTTTCTAATGTCAAATTCTTACTCATAGAGGGGGATCAGGTATACTTGATCAGAAATCCTAATTAAAGGCCTAATTAGATGACTGATGTCTTTGTTATAAAGCATATGAGTTTTTGGCCCCATCACCATTATTTCTTCTGTCTCTGTTCTTAGTCGGTTCTAGTAGACTATTTAAATTAATTAGGTATCAAATTATGTACTTCTGTAGCACTTGCAAAATGCTTGATCTATTTATTTTTATTTTCATATGAAAATGCAGAGAGAAAATGACAAGGACCATAAAGTAAGACTGGCCATTGGCAACGGCGTCAGAGCAGAGATATGGAGCGAGTTTCTCAATCGCTTTGGGAACATTCAGGTTCGAGAGTTTTATGCCTCCACTGAGGGAAATGTGGGATTTGTCAACTACACAGGGAAAATTGGAGCTATTGGACGAGTCAACTTTTTGCATCAGGTAAGAATGAGATCAAAAAACATTTATACTTCTGTTAACACTGTTTCTGTTTTCATTTACAGCCACTTTATTACTGTGTGTGTGTAATAATACATGTATTTGTTTGTAAAATTTGGAGATACATGGTTTCCACTGGACAGGAAGGCTAATATTATCTGAAAAGTAATTAGTAACTAAAGCTGCCAGACAAATGTAGTGCTGTAAAAAGTACAATATTAAGTATAATGTTGCATTAAATGGAAATACGCAAGTACCTCAAAATTGTGCTTAAAGGCTGAATGAATTTCCTAAAAAACTGCACGGACTCATACAAAAAGAATCCCTCTCAATCATCACTTATGACCCACTAGAAGTGTGTGGCGGTGTCTGTTTCTGCAGAGACCCTGCCCTCTGCCTGTATCTTCTTACTTTGCTGTGTTCGGGATGTTTCTGGGCGTCAACCTTTGGGCAGTGGATACAGCCCCCAGCCAATAACAGCGCGTCAGGGTGTGAGGGCGGGACTATAAAAACGTAGCGACCAGGTGCCAGATCGTAAGCGCGCATCCCAAGAGGAAGCTATGAGCCGGGGAGGAGGGCTCAACTTTGAATGTTGTGTTTACAAACCACCACCGACAAATCCTACTCATTCTAAGTACAGTACTTAGTAATGAGTACTGAGTAAAAGTACTTAGTTACATTCCAGCACTAATAAATAATAGGGTTATTATATATGTTTTATTCTGCTGTTGGTATAAGTATGTATTGGACACATAATGAAATACTTATGTCTTCATCTCCTCCTGTAGAAGCTGTTTCCATACATTCTGATTAAGTATGACACAGAGCGGGATGAACCGATTCGAGATGCCAGTGGCCTCTGTGTGGAGTCATCCAAAGGTGAAGAAACTTTTTAGTGAAGACACTAATTAGATCACAGTGTCGCAGATTTTGAACCTCGTCTCTATGCACTTGATACACATTTCTATGCATATTGTATGCGCCATGACACTCTATTACATCTGGATCTTGTCCTCAGGGACTATCAAACAACCAAATCAGGACCCCAATGATGGAGCAAATAGTCCCAGACATGTCTCTTGGCTTTTTCTTTAAGGTGAGACGGGACTGCTGGTGTCGAAGATCACAGACATCGCTCCTTTTGTCGGCTACGCCCAGAATGAAGAACAAACGGAGAGGAAAAGACTTCGTAATGTTCTCAAGAAAGGAGATCTTTACTTCAACAGTGGAGACCTAATGAGGATCGATAACAGCAACTTCATTTACTTTCAGGATCGTGTAGGTGACACATTCAGGTACAGGACTCCTTTGCACCAGGATTTGATTATGAAGCTTATTGTTTTTTTGTTTTTTTACAGAATAAGTGCTTATATTTTATTTTATTTTTACTCTAGTATCAGCCATATTATACAACTACAAAGGAAAGACTTGAACAAATGGAGAATGAAGCTTTTTACTGGGTGAAAAGCACTTCAAGGAAAATAGTCAGTTAAAGAATGTATTACAGGTTAGATCCAAATAGATATGAAGTGAGGAAGAGTGGGAGACAGGTCATTTGTGTTTTAGTTTCTTTCCTCGTTAATTGATATAAACGTGTAACTCCTCAGGTGGAAAGGTGAGAATGTGGCCACTACTGAGGTGTCTGACATCCTGACGCTCAGCGTTTGTCTCAAAGAAGCCAACGTTTATGGAGTCCAAGTGCCAGGTGATGGTCATTTCCTCTGTACATTTTACCTCCTAGTATGTTTAATAAGAATAACATGACTTCCAAACATTGAAGAGAGACATTGATTTGGTAATGAAATAGTTAATGAAGACAAGTGCTTTGTCTGTTTCTATTTTGATCGGCAATGTAGGGCATGAGGGGCGGATAGGGATGGCAGCTGTCACTGTGAAGGAAGGTGCCCAGTTTGATGGAAGTAGAATATATAACCATGTGGTTAGCTACCTGCCCTCATATGCCCGACCTCGCTTTATAAGGATACAGGTAATTTTATGTCACTCACACTTGACTGCATTTCACGTTTGGAAGAAACACCAGGTACATTAAAGTTCAGTTCTCAAAAAAAATGTAATTAACAAAGATTGTGAACAATGTTTACGCCACCTTGTCAATATTGGACAACGCATTTTGCCGTGCATTTTTCTCACCGTGTTTGCAACATGTGATCAAAAGCAGATGATTATATTATGATATTTTGTACTTTCCTTTACATCTAGAATGCCATGGAGGTGACGGGGACTTTCAAGCAGATGAAGGTGAAGTTAGTGGAGGAGAGTTTCGATCCAGGACGTGTCCAGGACCCTCTTTACATCCTTGACGATCATGAGAAGAGCTACATACCGCTGACAGCTCAGGTCCACAGCTCCATCATATCAGGAAACATCAAACTATGAGTCGGCTCTTGTATTAGTGTTCACTAACTGTGCAGGCCTTTCAGTCTGGCTGCATTGATACGTTAAATAATGAAATTCCAGCTCAGTGACTGGCTGTTTTTACTAATACTAATATATAATTTGTGTGTAGTAAAATAATATGGAGACATAAACGCCTTTATTAAAAGCAGTAGATGGGAATCAGAAGTGTGGGATTCGATTGTAAGGATTCATTTCAGGGGGAGGCGGGAGTTTGACAATATAAATGATGTATTTACTGGAAAGTGGTGATATAAATTGTACATAAATAATAATAAATATATAATATTTACTAGCATGATGACGGCTTTCCAGTATGAGTACTGCTGCTTTTACTTTATTAAGTGTACTAATGGTGTTGATAGTGCATATGCATAAACGGATAGTGTAGTTTAATGAGATGCTTTTGACACAGTCTCCATGGAGAAGTAAGACAGGGACTATTGGACCTCCTCTCACAGGTAGTATCTGATGTACTCAACAGACGCCTTTGCTTTTAGGAAGGTGTGAGTAGCACATAATGGTTCAAGAGTTACAAAAAAACCATGTAGAACAGGTCCTAAAATGATTTTTCTATGTATGTAGGCTATGTCTGTAAATATGAATGACTTTCCTAAAAATTAAAGCGATTCTTACTGTAAAACCAGAGCTAGTTTTCATGTGTATGTCGGCTCTGATTTTACTCATCATAGTTACAACAACACGAAGACAAATTCTAGGCGTGACAGACGTGGAAAAACCACAAGGTGGAGGCAAATGCCTATGATACCCGAGTCTCAGTCCTCAATGTAGTTGGGATATACTGTATAGTACTATGTACACTACATCGACAAAAATGTCTAATACATTATTGTGGACACCTGAAAATTACACCCAGAGATTTTATTCCATTCAGAATAAACGGCTCCAAACCATTAAGCATCCTAAGTGCTCTCGTAGTTTGTTATCGTGGATGTTATGGCGTACATTATGGCTCGTCTTTCACTAGTGCAATTCTGATGTTCGCATTGATGTGTTCATCTTAAAACCTAAAACCTTAAATATAGGACCGCTTTTTCGTGATAAGTTGCTCCTCTTGTGGTGTTCTGGTCTTTGTTGAGTGGTAGAAAGTGTATAAACACTCATTTTGTCGGAAAGAGGAGCGCAGATGTAAAACTAAGAGGCAGATCCAACTAAATGAAAATAAGCGGCACTGAGAACAAGCGAATGCGCGGTCACGCGAAGGGGAGCAGGACTCTGCCGGGGAGAGGGAAAACGGCACAACACCGGCTTTTCAGGCTTTGTTTTTGTAGCGTCTTAAAATATAAACGACGATAGAGAGTTTGTGACTTGCAACAGTTGCATTTCTAGTATTGATGAAACGGCGAAAACATACAAAAGTGCGTATAGTTTCGTCTCGTCGCGGATCTTTGGTCTGAACTGGCCTTTATTTAGATTAAAGAAGATGGAGAGATTCAGAGGAAGTTGATCTTGTGATTTTATAACTACAAAGGTCAACCAGCTTGTTTTTACTGTTATTGCCTTGGCTAAACAGTGCCACAAAGCAATGATTTTATAGTAGGTCATACTGGTGTGTATAAAAGTATAATGTTCTCAGTTTAAAGTAGCCTACATGTCTTAATAATGACGAATGCTTTTTGGAGCTCTTGCTTAGGGTCACAGTAGGGTCAGTAACAGTACATGTGTTGCAATGACTGTACAATAACCCTCTGCTTTGTATGGTCATTTTAATTTCTTCGTATAAATAAGCTTTGTAAATTTCAAAAACATTTTTAATGTATAATATTTTCTCTTGATTAGTTGACCTAGTTGAACTGCAGTATTCAAATGTGACTAAATGTGTTATTAGGACAGAGCAAAGTCGATAATTAACTCATGAGTGCATCAGCCAAAACTCTACAGGTTTCGTGTCACTGCTCCAAAATGAGTTGGGCTATTGTTGGCATCAATTTAACCACTAATCCTGGTTTTCACATAATTCACTGCGGTGCAGGGAAGCTCTTGTTCTGACGGTGATAACACAAAGATAAAACACGATTGCAAAAGAGGACGAGCAGTAAAAGCATAAAAAAGTAGCCTTGCACAGAAAGGTGATCATTTTCACTATTGGCAGCAGTTTCTTTGGGCCCAGGGACACATATGGTCTCCTTTGTTAGCCTCCATCCCACAGTGGAGAAATCGTTCAAAGTTCAAGAGGCGTAAACTCAAGAGGCGTAGCCTGTATTCAGCTGTTGTACAATGTTGAAACTCAAAGCTTTCAGAACGCTTATAGCTACAGGACTGATCTCCTGATCATCATGTTTGCATATATTCTATACACCGTCCTTGCAGGTTTGGCAATTTTGCCATTGATGATTTACTTGAGAAATCCTTATATTCTGAAAGATTTAAGTTATGCAATAACTGCAATTCACATCGCTATGCGACTGAGCAAATTCAAGAAGCAGAAACCGTTTTACAGTATTTTGGATTGTTTCCTGGACAAAGTGGCGAGGCATCCGCATAAGAAGTTTATACTTTTCGAGGAAAGCTCCTACACTTACAGCCAAGCCGACAAAGAAAGCAACAGAGTGGCCAGAGCTCTGTCCACGCATGCCCACCTGCAGCCTGGTGACACGGTGGCCATCTTTCTGGGCAACGAGCCGCAGTTTGTGTGGCTCTGGCTCGCACTGGCCAAGCTGGGATGCACAGCTTCTCTACTGAACTCCAACATCAGATCCAAGTCCTTGCTGCACTGCTTCTCCTGCTGTGAAGCCAAGGTCCTGGTCGCTGGTGCTGGTAAACTGGGACAGACTATTATCCTCTATGTGATTATGAAATGAATTTCAGGTTTTCTGCATTTATTAGGATTAAAGGTGGCAATTGTTTTGTCAAGTCATTAATATAGTCATAAACATACTTTTAAATTTTCATTAGTTCATTAACACTTGTTCAACTTCCTGGAGTCTTGTGGAAGAATTAAATTGTCGTCTTCTTTTATTATCAATGATGTTAAATTGCTGTAATTTCTTGTTACTGACATAAACACTGACACCAATATATCTGCAATAAGCTGATATCAGCTATTGAGAGTTAATTTCCTTTTTTGTGTCAACACACCAATAAAGTATTCTGACATTAATATGGTGTCTAGAGAAGGTGGGAGTGGTCTGAATTGGCTTAATTCCCATGATTCTCCACATCTGTATAGATTGCGTTCCCATTTTTTTTGTCACTGCGTTGACCTCCATGAAGCTCTCTTTTGCCTGTCCTTCTCAGACTTGCGAGGGGCTGTGGAGGAGGTGTTGCCCACCTTGAAGCAGCAGGGCATCCTTGTGTTTATCCTCAGTGAGGACTGTGATGTGGCGGGCATTGAAAGCCTCTCTGATAAAATTCAGCAGGCCTCAGACCAGCCTCTCTCACCTCAGCTGAGGGCCAATGTTAACATTAATAGTCCTGCACTGTACATCTACACCTCAGGAACCACAGGTAATCTGACCTTCACTTCTAATCTGCGTTTTTAGTGTGTGACCTTGAGCAACAGAAGTAGTACAAAATCAATACGCTGTGTCTGCTTTTAATGGCGATGTTACCTTTTAGGGCTTCCCAAGGCCGCTATAATTAACCACGAGAGGCTATGGCTGTCATCTTTTCTTCAGTCTGTTGCTGGTGTACGCTCAGACGATATCATCTACGTATACCTGCCTCTTTACCACACTGCTGGCTTTCTGATGGGACTTTGTGGAGCCATAGAAAAAGGTAATTCACAGCATCATAAAACTACAAAACATGACTTCCAGGCTGCATTCTGATGAGTTTACTAAAGGTTAAACTAGCAGGTATATAACCTCAAATAACAGGCAGTTTGGCTCTGATTTCCACTGTTTGTATTTCAAAGTCCTGAAGTCCTCACACGTTTACAACACCTACTGAGCTCTCAGTGTGAGATTATATTTTGCTGAAATCTGTGCCTCTTCATTTCTAGGCATCACTGTTGTTTTAAGACGCAAATTCTCTGTCTCCCACTTCTGGAACGACTGTAGAAAGTACAATGTGACTGTTGTTCAGTACATTGGAGAAATCATGCGCTACCTCTGCAACACACCAAAGGTAAACCTCAGGATGATATCACATGTGGTTACATTGTTTTAGCATTATTTTGAACACTATGTTGATCAATCTATGAGCAACTTAAATAGTTTTGGGGCAGCTAACACCTGCAGCAGTCAGACACATTGCTTGTACTCAAGACCTAAGGTGAACATAATGTGGTGTTTATTATCCTAATCTCACCTCTCCTTCACTCTCCTGTAGAGAGACAATGACCGAGATCATAAAGTCCGATTGGCTTTGGGGAACGGGATAAGGGCCGACACCTGGGCTGATTTCCTGCAGAGATTTGGAGACATTCGAATCTGCGAATGCTACGGAGCGACAGAAGGAAATATTGGCTTTGTCAACTACACTGGCAAAGTTGGAGCTATTGGCAAAGAGCATTTTCTCCACAAAGTAAGAGCGGGGGATACATGCTGTTTATTGGTCCCTTATGCAAATAAGCGTCAGTATTTTGTTGTAAGGTAACATAGACAGATGTAGTATGAATTTAAATATGCAAAATAAGATTCTTTATAAGACTGCTAACTTTATTCTTTTCCATATGTTTTATTCTTGTTGTTTTTCAGATGGGATGTCCGTATGCCCTCATAAGGTACGACACAGAGAAAGAGGAGCCAGTCAAAAACTCCAGAGGATTTTGTATTGAAGTCCCCAGAGGTGAGCCAATGTCTTCCAAAAATGTGTCTCTCTCTCGTCCTTTTAGCTCTTACTCATCTATATGCCTGTGCTTGCTGCTTTCACCCGCAGGAGAGACCGGTTTGTTGGTGGCAAAGATCGGAGAAAGAACACCTTTCAGCGGCTACGCCAAGAACAAGCAGCAGACCGAGAAGAAGAAGCTGAGAGACGTGTTCATGAAGGGAGACTTTTACTTCAACAGTGGCGACCTGCTAAAGATAGACAATGAGGGATTTGTCTTCTTTCAAGACCGCATTGGAGACACTTTCAGGTCTGTGGATGAAACAAATTGAACACATTTGGCAAGTTGAGCAAGTAATGGAGCTCTCGTCTGGAAACAGTGTTACTGTTGGTTAGATAACACTGAAAAAGGCAATCTGACAATTTGAACTGTGGTTGACCTTTGTAGATGGATGTTATCCAGTATCCCTGCAAGTTTTATCAGCTCAGGCTACATTTCTTTCTACATTTTTAAAGTGAATTAGTTGGGAAATAAGACCATCACTGAAAACATTACATTTGACTGTATTCAAGACCATTGAAGGCCTTGTATTTATATAATAATAATAATAATAATACTAATTTCAGGAATTGCAGACACCCTGGTTATTCTGCTATACCTGCTTTCAATATTTAATTCCCTGTAGTTGTTAGTTAACATTAGGAATCTTAATTTAATTATTTTTCTGCAATTGAAAAAGGTTTTCTCTGACTTTGCTTGTATCTAAAGATTACTAAACTGTTCCCAGTGCTGAGTGAAAACATTGCAGCTGAGTTATGCACGTACTGTCTTTGTGTTGTCATCCAATGCAGGTGGAAAGGAGAAAATGTGGCAACCACAGAGGTGGCTGATCATTTGCTCATGGTGGACTGCGTTGAGGAGGCTAATGTCTATGGTGTGAAGGTGCCAGGTAATAATTACATTATTAGCAATGGTTGAACACTTATAACGGACATATTAATTAGATAACGGTTATAATAAAGATCTTATGTTGGTGAAAACATGTACATCCAAAATATTAAATAAGTCAGTAAAAGCCTTTCACTTGACCATTACATCTGTTTGAGTTTGTTTGGGGTTTTTAAAGGTTTAGTAAGACCTCTTGGACTTTCACATTCCCATTGCTCATTAATCATTGTAATAATGAACCATGTAATCCTGCAAATAGCAGGAAAGCATGCATTTGAAACAAGTTCACAAATACTTTGCCGTAGTATGAAACACATAAAGAGCTGTTTCTACTCATGTCCTGGAATAAGTTTTTACTTTACTTTTTACTTTGACCTTGATTGATTAGGACACGAGGGAAGAATTGGAATGGCAGCACTGAAGCTGAAAGAAAACATGGACTTTGACAGCCAAGCCGCATATCAGCATGTCAAACACGACCTCCCCAGCTATGCAAGACCACGCTTCATTCGCATACAGGTAAACAATGTCCTGCTGAACTTACGAACTAAGGTTATAACACATGTCTTGCAACTCTTATACAAACATTTATTTTTCTCTGGTAGGATGCACTGGTAGTAACTGGGACGTTTAAGCAAATGAAGTTGAAGCTGGCAGAGGAGGGCTTCAACCCTGCCGTCATCAGGGACCCTTTGTTCTACCTGGAGGATGATAAGGGCTACGTACCCATGACTCAGGAGCTATTCAACTCCATCGCAGAGGGAAAAATCAGGCTCTGAATGAGTTCCGTGTTTATTATCAAATAATACATTTGTTTTTTTGCTTTTAGGTGATACAGGATGCCAAATAATGATAAATCACCTGCACGCTGAGCATTTATGTACAGCACATTTCATGAGCTACTTTACCTTCTGTGGGGAATATTGAGTTCAGAAATATTTCAAGGGATATCATTTTGCTTCAAATACTTTTTAATAAAAATATTTTAAAATCATGATTGTAAATGAGCAAAGCAATCCCAAATCATTGACACAGTTAGATAGTGAGCTCTACAATTTGCCAAGAGCTGACTGCGCTGGCTCAGCGCCAGCACAGCTGGGTATCGTAGTAAATTGCTTAACCCTGTGAAGCCTGACACATCAAATAATGGCCAGAATATTCTAATTTTTGGGAATTGAAGTGTTTATTGCACCTTCTGACAAAATACAAAAATCTTTGGTAATAATTTACATATGATATTTTTTTTGTATCATATTTGATACGTCAGGCATTTATGGAAATGTATTAATCACAACAATGTTTCTTTTAGAAACAAAAACAAATATGTTTCATTGCATTTGCAACATTTTGAACATTTCAATTGATTTGGTTCTTTTTTTTCAAACAGGAACCTTTTTATTACCTTTTTATTTCGCCTCATGGTAGGCAAAAAAACCTCACACTATCTGAGCTTCCCTCAGTAAGCATTGCATTAGGAGTCCATTCCTCATCATCATCATCTTCATCTTCCCCTAACTGCTCCATGTCACTTGAATAGCCATCCATAATCATGCTGATGACATCAGCATGATTAGTTCTTTCCATCTAAAAATACACGCAAAAACAAATGACTGTATGCTGAATTTATTCTCTGAATTGGTCAATATAACATACAGATTATGATAGCCAAGGAATTGTTTTAGTGAAAATTGATGAGTTATGGCAATTATTAGCAAGTGAGTCATTGCAACATCCAAGTGATTAGCATGAGAGCAGGTTGCATAAAAAACACATAATTATCTCAATTTCCACTCTAAATATATTGTATTGATGACATTTCAATCTTTAGTTTGTTTAATTAAATAATCCAAACATTTATTTGGAATTGTGGTAGACATAATGCAGATTGCATCATGAAATGCAATACAATGACGATTGAGGGATTTACAGAAAAATAAATGTATATACCTGCTGTATCATATTTGATACACACATTTTCAACACGATTTTACTATAAAATAGGGTTCAAAATATTAAGTAATCATAAGTTATTTAAATACAGTAAATATTTATGTTGAAATATAAGTAACAATATAAATGTTATTTTTACCATAACTTTTTCAAAATTAGCAAAGATTTCCCTGCCAAAAACTTGAGTCGCTACGTGACGGTAGCCATTTTGGATTTGGCAATCAAAGGCTCACTACTGCCTGCAGAGCCCGGATAATCCACCAGAGGGCAGAAGACGTGAGTCAGATTGTATACAACAGGTTTTTCAGGAAAGTATTGATCATGTTGATGAAGTAGAGGTCTGAGAAACTCATGTAGCAAATATGATACACTTGGCGTTATTATCAATAGCTGAATTGCCGTGTGTGTATGAACTACTGTACACTGCTTTCAGGATCGTTACAGGAGCTTAGGTGCAGTGGCAGTTTCCCCAGTGTAGTAGGAGAGGGAGCTGTGTTGGCTACAGGAGAAGAAGACATACAGTTCGTTCTTCTGCAGGTGGAGGACAAGTGTTTTTGAGCTGCCTGTGAAACCTTCAGAGGGCAGCACAACTGGTGCCGGCCACACTGCACCCACTGGTTGCAGAAACTGGGCACGCTGTAGAACTTTGTCAGCTTTTTCAGAACCTGTTTACCCAGAACATTTGAAGGCATCTCTGTAATCTTAAACACAGGGCCGGATCCTGTTGTTGATGGCGCGGGGAGGGCACCTGCAGCATCTTTAAGGCTAGGCCTTGTTTCAAAGTCGTAGCCAGAGAGCGGCCCAATGTAAGTGTAAGGCAGAGGCTCACTGTTGCAGCTAAGAGAGCGCATTGGTCTCCTAGATCGCGTCCAAGCCTTGTCAATCCACAGCTCCACTTCAGCCTTGTCCATCCTGGAGGCAGCATCCTCGCTCTCTTCGGACCGGGTGTCTGAGTCAGGTTTTGTTTCAGCTCCTATCTCCTCATCTTTCCCTGATTTTGCTTGGTCTGCATTATTCAGAGCCTGCGTCTCAGCCAGAAGAGTGGAAGCCGTTTTGGAGATGACGCTCCAGTCTTTAAGGATGTCATCTGCGGTGGTAAACTGTGAGGTCACCGTAAATCGGATGATGCGTTTGGTGTGAATTTCCGCAGGGATGAGGTACATGGTGCCCGACCGGGTCAGTCTCCTCAACAGCTCCTGGGTCAAAGCATTTCCTCCCTAGAATAAGAAAATGACAAAAAACAAAATATTCATAAACGTTGCATTTTTAGCGACATTAATTCAAGCTCTTTTTCATGATCTTTTTCAGTTTACCTTATTCAATAACTGACCATTAAACGAGGTGTGACTGGGAAGTCTGTACATCTCAACAATGATTAGCCAGTGAAAGACATTGCTGCTTAACAAATATCAAACTCAATTTAATATTTTTGTAGTTTACTTTATTGACAATTCAAATTTGTGCTACATACTTTCAGACAGAAGACCACCAGGCCAAGGTGCCTCTCAGCAGGAACCTCGAAATTTGGGTCACTCTTTATGTGAGACTCCAAGAGCTTTGCCATCTCAATCCCCTAAAAAAGATAGAAAAAATGTAAATTCTGAAAATGTATTCCTAAAACAATTTGCATGAAGAGACCTGAATGCCACTTACATGTCTGATATGAGCCTGGAGGTTTTTCAGTCCAAAGGAACGCATAACAAACCAGAGTTTGAGAGAACGGAAACGTCGGCTGAGGGGAATTTGCCAATGCTGCACAACAGAAAAAAGTAGCGTCACTGTGTGAAATGATTCACTATCATAACTGAATCTTTAATTTGGTGAAGACATGACCGTATGATACCATGAAGTCCGTGGCTGCCTGTGAGTTTTCATGTCTGAGGTAAACAGGGTCAACAGTGAACGTCTGTTGGAGCTTATATTTATCTTTCACCCTGAGAAAACAAAGTTATATTACCATCATATTACCAACCAACAAGCATCCTTCACATTAACTTTGGATTTATTGGTTTTTAATTTCAGACCTACTTTCACAGATAATGTTTTTTTCTATACCGGTGAGATAAGGCTTCATTGTTCTTACTCACCAGAAAGCTGTGCAGTCAAAATGGACCATCATCCACTTGGAAGGGTTGAAGACAAAAGAGTGAGCAAATTCAATTCCCTCCAGGGACCAGCGGAGCTCAGGACAGAAGTAGGCTGAGCCAGCGTACGCAGCATCGACATGGAGCCACAGTCCCTCTTCTGCACCTTTAAAAAAAAGAAAAACAGATTTAAATACTGTAATTCTCCTAATGCATCTCAATGGAACAACACATTGTTCTGACTTTGCATGCCGTGTTAAAGCAGACATTATTGGGAGTGAATTTGAAGACGTACAGACTGGTCCCAGTTCAGATAGATTGTCAAAGGCACACACTCCTGTAGTTCCCAAAGTTGCACACAGCTGAAAACAGGAAAAAAACAAAGTTCTGATAAACAAATATGTATTAATTTTTCAGACTTTTCTCTAATGTTTGATTTTCTTTTTTGTAGAATATTAGATCCTTTTCCCTCTTTGGGCCTCAAATAATTATTTTATATGAAATCAACTGAGAAGTTTAGAGGGGAAATAGCTCTTTGAAATGTGACACAGCTAGACACTGCTTTTATATAAGGAATAACAAACCAAAAAGGTTGGAAACCACTGGTTTACTGTTTTAGTTTTTTTTATAAAACCTTATTTTGTAAAGTAACTAGTAATTATATCTGTCAGGTAAATGTAGTGCAGTAGAAGTATAAAGTAACAAAGTGGTAATACTCAAGTAAAGTACAAGTACCTCAAAATTGTACTTGACAGTACAATACTTAAATATACTTATTAACTTTTCTCCAGTGGCTATTTGTCCGATAAAGAATAAAAGCATTGCAGATATTCGGTTGTTGGGAAAGCAACAAGCAAGCATGGATGTCAAGAAAAGGACGTGAATTTTGTAATCTCTTGCATTGAAGAAATTGCCATTTCACAGCTGGCTTTCAAATCTCAGATGTTGGATTTTCCTTGAATGCACCAACAAGAAAGAGTGGGTTTTGTGATACAGTACATGGTGTCAGCTAAAACATGAAAAAACACTGGTATAATTCTTAAATCCTCCACATTAACACCCCCTTACTCCCATGATACCCACCCATCCTTCAGTGTCAAATACCTACCATGAACGGGACCAGTCCCCTCCTCCTGTCTTCTTGCATGGCTTGTTTCAAAGTGTCTCCTCTCAGAGACAACTGCTCATCAGTGGGCAGAAACCTGATCTTCACCAGAGAGATCAGACCTGCCTTCTCAACTGAGGAATGAGCCTATAAAAGCAGTTGCACATCAAATTAGCTTCAGTTTACTTCATCTGATCGATAGGAAGTTATTGCTAAAGAAGTGGTTACACTCACCTGATCTGAAGCGTAGGCCACCAGTCTTGAATTTATGACTGAGTCGTCCACGTCCTGGTCGAGCTCAGCCCGTAGCTGCAAAATTTTGTCTTTCCTGGCTGCCAGCAGAGCAACCAGTGTACTCTCACTGACAGTGCTCTAATGGGAGAGTCAGGTAGAGGAGAGAGATAATAAGCTCCCAGTTCCCGCAGAGACTGCTGTATAAAGGTTTTGGGGTTAAAATAAACAGCTCAAGGTGTCACAGACCTGCAGTATGCCTCCACCTCTGCTGTCAGGATGGTGATGCAGGAAGAAGGAGGGGAGCCCCAGTGCTTTACACAACCAGTCCATCACATTAATTTCCAATTCTGTACATGCTGGGCTGGAGGCCTGTTCAAAACCAGCGCAGACAATATAATATAATTTATTCGGATTGGTATGACTTTATTATTGTGATGTTTTCGTTGATTTTAGGTAGTGTAGTGGAGAAAAAAAGTGCAGGTTGTCCCCTTACCCAGGTGAATCCAACACAGTTGATGGCATCAGCCAGCATGTCTCCGAGCATAGAGGGCCATGAAGTCAGACTGGGGTAGTAGGCATGCATGTGAGGGCTCTGCCAGTGAACCACCTGTGGAAAAAGGTGAGAACATTCTTGCTTCCTTGCCATAGTTTCAAATTACTGATATGATTATTGATTACAGTAGGAACTTACTCCTGGCATGATGACTTTCTCGATGTCGTTGAAGATACTCTCCCAGTCCTCTGGCTCTGTAGGCGCAGCTTCAGGGAGAAGCTCCTTCATGTAACCCGGCTTCACATCTGGAATCACCCTCCTCTCCCTGATGGAGCCCAGGTACTGTGTGATGTAGTCCACCAGCTCCTTACCTGATCAGTAACAGACACTGTAACTGCAGCTGGAATGATATTCCTATTAAGATGTATCATTCATCTTTATTTTGGCTATTGTTTACTTATCATTATTTGCAGTGAAATACAACATAGACAAAACGAGTCAAGACAGTAAAATGGAGCCTATTATTACCTCTGCGATTGTATTCCTCAGCCTGCATTTTTTTTAGACGAAAGCTCTGTGAGTTAATTCGTTGCGTGTAAAAGGTGGCTGCAGTGATGCTTTGTGTATTCAGTGGCAGAGATCACAGAACTATATAGACCGTGTTGTGAAGAACACGCCCTAAATTGGTGACGCATTTGAACCACTTGGCCTGGCTGTTCCACTAGGTGGGAGCAGTAAATCTCAGAAGGCTATCTGCCACACTGGCGAGTAAATGTTTGCACCAAAATGGCATGTAACAAAAAAACTATGATGAGAGTCTCTACCACGTTTTGGTGTCATTTACGGGTACGCTGCTTCCGGCCTCTGCTGCCTGTGTCAGTTTGACACACACACACACACACACACACACACACAGTAAATGGAGTTCGTAATGCAGAGCTTCCGTTTAGCTCCTGTTACATGCTGGTTGTATTCTCATCACTTTAAGTGAATGAGAAGTTGCTTCAGATTCACTCTGTTTCAATACACAGTTTCTATTGTAATGTAGGCCTACAGCTGAAGTGAATTTTGAATTAATGAATCCTGTACATGTTTAGTCAATTTCATGTATTTACCCAGCCTCTTAAATACCTATCATGTCATCAGCTGGCATTTTATTTTGCGCTAACCAGGATGTGTATGAGACACTGCAGCACCGTGTCCAAACTCAAACTGTCGTCCCACTTCACCACGTAAGACACACACATGCGTGCACACACAGTAGCAATGCATGTGTTATTTACTAAGGAGGGAGGACATGTGAAGGTGTGCATGATGTGTAACCTTTTATCTGACAGTGTATAAACTAGACATTATTTACTCTCTTCTGACATAAGCTTATATGCATGACAGCCAGAAAGTGTGTGTGTGTGTGTGAGAGAGAGAGAGAGAGAGAGAGAGAGAGAGAGAGAGAGAGAGAGAGAGAGAGAGAGAGCAGTTGCATGTTGTCCTAATTTCCGTCATCACTCTCACTGCTGCAACATCACAGCCGTTTGTCATTACTGTCTGCTGTCAACTGTTCCAACTGTCAGTCAGATGATTCACACACGCACACACACACACACACACACACAGCGTAAAGCTCTCAGGTTAAATAATGTTGGGCCATTCAAGGATAATATAATAAGGTTTCTGTTATAGCCTGGCCTTAATTTTTACATCATTTAACTCAACAGCTTCACTGCAGAGACACACCACACAGCTTTACATTAACTATAATCAATATTTTTTATAAAAATAATGTATCAAATGACATCGTGAAAGGGGTCGCTCGTAGTGATGAACCTACAGAGAATTATCAGCTAAATCTGCAGCTCCCCTCGGCTTTACGGAGCTTTATAGTTGCAGCTCATTGTTTAGCTGTCCGGCTGCAACTTCACTGTTTAGTTTCACTCTCACTGCTCTCATAGTGTTATTTCCAGCAGCAGGCAGCTGTTTTCAGGGAAAAACTTCTAAAAACACACTGTACACTTGAACTTTGACCTCCTGTGCACTGTAGCTACACACACATATAGTGCAGGAGTAGACTATTCACTTTCAAATAATTGATTTAGATAATGTGTTAAACAGGGACATATGGGCTAAGATGTACAAAACGTTTTTGATCATGACTGCTTGTGTTGCTTGCTTTATCGTCCTTGTAAAGCTGTGTTTGGTGCTGTTGCCATATTTCCACATAACAGCAATAAAACTATTGTGTAAAAGCATCAAATGTTACCCTTGCTGATGATCAAAACTACAAAAACAAGGCCAAGGTTTAAAGAAAACCTTTTTCTTGCTAGAAGCAGCACTGATTAGTTGATTGACAGTAAATTAATTGGCAACAATTTGGATAATCGATGAATTGCTTAAGTCATTCATGAAGCAGAAATGTCAAACATTCTCTTGTTTCAGCTTCTCAATGTGAGGATTTGCTGCTTTTCTCTGTTTTTATATTATTCTAAATTTAATATCTTTGGAAATGGATTAATTCAAGAAAAAGGGGTTAAACACGACGATTAAATCTTTTTCTCTCAGAGCTCTCTCAGAAAGTCTTATCACTCCGCTGGAGTTGAAGATGGAAGAGTGGAAAAAAGTGGCCAGTCAGCTGGACAAAGACCATGCTAAAGGTATGCTAACATGCTAACACACACACACAAACACACATACAAACACAGACCTGCACAGACACTCTTTCACACGAAACTCTCCCTAACTGCCGGCTTGTTTGTGTTGTTTAGAGTACAAGAAGGAGCAGACATCAAGAAGTACTCGTCAGACACCATCAAACTGCAGAAGAAGGTGAAGAAAGGTAAGAAGAACACCTGTCAGCTCTAACATCACCTTTGTCTCACATCCAGCAGGTTTGCAGCAGCACTGAAATGAACACTGTAACAATAAAATCGTCTGTCAAGTTATATTAACACACAGTCAAAAGCAAAATAAAGGTAAAGGACGGCACAAATGTTTTTACATTAGTAGCGAAGCTGCAGAGGCAGGGCTAGTTTACATCAGAAGAAGAAGCCACCTGCCAAATTTGAAAAACCATCTTCCACAAAGTGAGATAACTCTCCACAGTAAACATGAGGAGTCTGTTTGATCCTGCCCTCATTGTGCAGAGATAAGAGTTTTCAGATCTCTGCTGTGTTATGTTGTGCTCTGCCTCCTGTCAGTCACCTGACGCCCCGAGGGAAGAAGTAATCCCTCAATAACAGTTGTGCCAGCAAATGTTTCTTTGCTGGCACAACTGCCACATCCATGTTTTATTTAGTCTTGTGTTTAAGCCAGAAAAGTAGGTGCATTCTTTTGCTGGTTTTTGACATTTTTTTACGGATTCCTTTTAGCACATTAGAGAGCAAAACCTCTGCTTACCCTGCCAATATCCTTTTTTAAAAAAGAGTAATTTTGCTGATCTTTTTTAGTACATAGACACTGGTCTGGCTCTCTCTATATATAATAAGTTCTTATAATACATTCATGGGTTGACCAGACTGGTTACCTTCTAGACACGTGAGCAGTGTTGCCAGGTTGGTTTAAAAATGCCATCATAAAAAAAAAAACCCTCTGCACTATGACAAACCAGGCCAAAGTTTTGTCAACCCACCCAAGCTATTTTTTACAGACATCATCCATCCTAAAGCCGCACAGTTGGGTGGAAAATCGCCCAATCTAGCAATCGATTTGCAGGAGGAGTGGCGCCATGGATGTATAAAGAGAACTGGATACAGCGTCAGAGGCGGGGCCCCGTTCATTCCTACGAAAGTTGCTCAGTGGCGCATGAAGCCAAAAAAGTTAAACTTCCCGGGTATAAAATTACCTGGATCTTCTGCATAACTTCCACATTGTGCGGCCCATAACTGCAAGCGCACTAGCGTTTCGTTTTGCCCCGCCTCCCACCTGCTCGGTCTCAGGCCCGCTCAAATGAATGGCAGTGACTCTATAACTCTGGATTCGGCTATTAATGCGTTAATACTGAATTAATACACTGATTTACAGACGTCTCTTTCACACTGTAAGTCTATGGGAAAAAGTCTTTTGGAGCCAGTGTGCATCACGTGACGGACCCGGAAGTTGTAATTACAGGGTTTGGCCCTATGTCAAATTGGCTTCAAAGCCTGGAGCACTTCCAGGGGGCCCAGCGCCCTTAATGGACTAGATGCCACTGCTTCACATGTTCTTTCCATCATTGGAATCGTTGCTCACATCACCCATTGACTCCACATTTGTGCCAAATATTTACCCTCCTCTGGTGGTAATAATTTATTTATTCACATCTCAGAGACATGACGCTGTATTAAGCATAATAGAACAATATTATCAACGGTATAGTTGATACAGTAGTAAACGTAACAGAGCAATAGCCTTTGTGCAACATTCATCAATCCCGCTGCACCTGGAACAAATATTCTCTATATAGAGAGAAAATGTGTAATTATTTTATGTGCAAATATAAAATCATATACTTATAGATTATGACTTCCTATGTATCTGGAATATATTGTTCATGTGATATGTCATACATTTGGAAATATGTTTGGAATGTATTGTGCATCAAACATATTTGCAATATATTGCGGCAACTTTTCAGTTATTTAAAAATGTATTACATATTTTACCATAAGAAAAATAGATAATGTCATATTTTGTTAAACTAAACAATAATGATAATCCTGTGCAGAGTATATGTCGATTCCATACATTATTAGATTGTTAAAAAGCCTACGGATGCATAGATGCGCATTTAGCATTTTACTGTTGTAACAGGCTGAGGTGGTGCTAGTTTTAATTACTTTATATACAGGTTGGTAGTTTATTCCAGTACATGGTTCCCAACCTAAGGGTCAGGCCCCATCCAAAGGGTTAGGAGATAAATCTCAGGGGTCGTGAGATGATTAATGAGGATAAGAAAGAAGCAAAAACGAAGTTCTGCCACAGAAACGTGTATTTCTCTAATCTTTGCTTTTTTGTGAAATATATATTATATATTCATAATATGACCTCTCTGGGCCTCAAACAGTTAAAAGAAATAGTTTGAAAAGTTTTTAGATGAAATCACTCTTTGGTGGAACTAGCAGTTACACAGTTTGGGAAATATGCCTAGGCTAATCACTTGCTTTCTTGAAGAGGATTAGATGAGAAGATTGATACCACACTTTGGCTTTTATCTGTATGTAGCTGAAGCCAACAGTGTGTAACAACAAAGTGTAACAATTTTCTGTTTTACGGGGGGTTATGTACCGGACTATTTCTTGGCAGGGAGCACCAGTGGAGAAAGTTACTGGTCCTGGCCAAGATATAGTTTGGCACATAACACCCCATGAACAGAGAATTGTTGTTTTTACACTTCAGTTTTTGTATGGATTAAACACGGTACATATAATGTGTTAATCAGTGAGCTTTTGAGGCGCTGGTAGGCGGATTTTGTTACTTTACAGAGCCAGACTAGCTGTTTCCACTTTGTGCTAAGCTAACTGACTGCTGGCTCCAGCTATACTGTACGGTACAGTTAGGAGAGTGGTATCAATCTTCTCATCTAACTCTTGACAAGAAAGCAAGGTTTGACAAGAATATCTGACTCAGATATTTTAAATATATATATACCTCTAAAACTATACTGCCGTCTCAGCTGGCAGACAAAATGGTAATAATGTTCTCATAGTGGATACAAATAACATTCTCTGCTACTTCGTCTTCTCATCTTGCCTGAACGCATTATAGAAGCTGATTGTTAGAGCACAACAATATTTGTGTTGGATGATAAGTATAGGGGACATGGACCATGAACAATGAATGAACACACAGTAAAAGGTAATACGATGATGATGAGGGCAAACCCATCTATGTCACAGCTTATCGCTGCCTTTTAAACTCTGACAAAAGCTGGAGCAACACCTGGACTGTTCACACACATTGCATTGTGCTCGACATGTGCTAGCGCTCGTCTATTTCTCAGGGGAAGCCAATGGTTGGACGTCTATCTAACCATAATTCAAACATGCCAAGCACACATCATTGTTATACCAGGGAGACTATGATGATATTCACTGAAACTAATAAAGCACCAGATGATGTTTATCTAAGCCATTTGAAACCTGTACTCCTGTTCATCAATTTTAAACTGTAGATTTAATGAACTTAGATGTTCTTTAAGGAAGTTCATTAGGTAGAAATAGAGTATGTGCACCATAGGTGTATTATTTATTAACACTGCATACAGGCGATTCACAGGTGACTCTTCAAATACTGATTTTATTTTTCTGTCCAGCACCTGTAAGAATATGGCATGCGGACGCTTGATTCAGCATTTTCGCCAGGAAACCTCAGTGTCATTTTTAATGTTGTTATTTTAGCCTTTCATTCATGTAGGTGCTTTTCTTGTACTGGATTCAAACAGCAAACTGTTTCAAAAATACATTTTCTATTTTGTAACACATTGCACGCGTTCAGCAGATGTGATTCACCATAGTGATATGCACATCTATTACACAGTGTTCCTTTCACAAACTTGTACAGTTTGCTATTAAACAAGATACATTTTAACTAGTTTTCCACAAAATGTGATTTGAAAGTTTATTCTTGCCCTCTGAATTACAGTTGAGCAATAACTGCTACACAGACTTTTGATCCCACTGAAGGCCAGTTCCAGGCAGTGAGTAGAGTAATGGTAAGTGTGTGTGGCACAACACACAGAAATAAGTGTTTTGTGTTATTGAGCAGTGCACACTGTGACTATTGTGCTCCTTGTGTGCCTTTACGTCTGGGAGTCTGAGCCTGATGAAAGCAGGTTTACCCATAATTGTGCATTTGAAGCTCGAGTGCTGCCTTGTGACATCAAAGTCAAAGTGCTTCCTAATGGATCTTATTCTGTTGGTTTTATTCAAATACGCTGAAAATATCAACATGACATCAGCCTATCACAAAAAGCAAACAAACCTTGGGCTTCATAATTCAAACCACAAATCAGAAACAATTCATGTAGACAGAGGATTTGGCCACTTAGTGTAGTGAAAAAAGGGAAGCAGGAACTAAGCGTGGATTTAGAAATGTTGCTTCATGCTGACAGCTACTTTAGTTAGCGTATTTTCAATTAAGATTTAAGGTAGAATATTAATTGATTTAACTAAGTTGTGCTTTTATAGCGTTTTTATTTTCCTTCCCTTTAGCATTCTTAATTTGTTGCTGGAAGGTTGATCTCTGGACTCTGGCAGTATAAATGTAAGAGTGTATACCAGATCATTACCTGATCAGACTGGTTGTACTGGGCAGCTTCCTGGTGTGGATGTGTGTGAAAAAGCCACCATTGCACTCTGCTTTACTATGTTCTCTTATTTTAACCCCATGCAGCACTTTTGTTAACTTTGTGTTTATTAAAAGTGCTATACAAAAAGAAAAATTAACATTCATGCAAAGCAAAACTCCATCTTCTGGATACTGTTTGAAACCAGTATAAAAACTTTATTGGTTATGTTGATAAAAAAGGTTTGATCGCACAATAAAACAATAACGTGCAACAGATTCTGAAAGATTTATGATATTCATTGGATTCATTTCAAGGCCACTTCAGCCATAACCACAATGTGTTGCATAAGCCAACAGGTTATGTAATTTAACTGTCATTTAGGTTTTTAGACCACGTTGTTCCACAGACACAACTATTAGTTTATATACAACTGTCCCTTTTTAGAAATATTTATATATGCTTGTATCTTTGCTTTGATAAAGACAAGGCCTATCTATCCCTTTGTAAGGCTGCTGTTTTGCCACTGTATGCAACTATACTAATGGGCTGATTTATGTTGGTTAATGTCTTTTACTTTTCTTTTGGCCCACTCCACAAGTAGACTAAAGGTCACGGAACAGCAGCAGTGCAGCTGGTATTGCTCAAGGACATCTGAGATTGTTAATGTATATGTAGGCGGAGGATGGGTGTAGAAGAAGAGGAAGAAACAGAAAGTTAGAGCCTCAAAAAATGTCTTTGGGATGACTAAAGCTCTACTTCATCTTATCTTCTCTAAATTCAGAGGAAGATATCAGATTAACACTGTAGACTGTATATACAGGGTTGTGGTACAAGTAGTGCAAGAGTACAGGGCAGTGCAAAGAAATGACAAGATTAACAATAAGACATAGCAGTTTACACATTGCAGGAATGTGTCTGACTGTTTTTTGTGAACAAAACAAATAATCTGAAACACTCCACAGTTGTGTGATGATAGCATACATATGTGGGAGAGAGGGCATGTTCAATGAGGTATAACACTGTGGACTTGGGCTAATATACATGAACAAAAAGGATTTGGGAGATTTTTGGGACGGAGAGGAGGGCAGTACTGAGAGTAGAGGGTGGGACAGGACAGAGAAAGTGCTCAGTGAAGCAGAAAATTAACTCCACAAGGTGGCAGTAATGCAACATTGAGGATGCCAGCTGCCGCAAAACCTGAAAGAGGAAGAAGAAAAGAAGGAACAAGGAATCAGGAGTCAGCTGTCAAAAAAGTAGCTCAAGTATAAGCAACGGATCAGAAAGAGGTAATTTTTAAATTAACGTTATATTATCAAACAATCGGCCACTATATATGTGTCGGCATTATTACTAGAGGATATCTGTTTACTGCTGAATGTGATTATAGCCGTGGCAGCCTGTGCTGTAGTTAAATAGCTCACAGCTAACGCAACGCTAAACTGCGTGAGCTCAAAGCGTAGCTTGCTAGCAAACGTAGCTAGCTTAGCTGGCTAACACGGAAGGTAATAAAGCTAAGTTAGCTAATATTGAATTAGTTAAATTATGTTTGTATTAAACCAGTGGTTGGTTCATGATCTACGCTGAATAACGTCAATTTAGTTGTGCGTTAGCTGGCCAGCAGGCGCCCAGTCAAGGCAGATGGTCGCGGCTATCGTTAGCCAGAAACCATGTTGTTGTCGTCTATGTTGACATATCCTGCGCCGACTAACTAACTTAAAACAACAAGCTAACTAAAGTTGACTGCGCTGACAGCAACATGCTGCGATAGCTAGATGTAAGTAACTTATCTTCGACATGTCATGTTTTCAGCTTAACGTATCCTTATTCACGCCATTTTTAAATGCTGCATGACAACTAACGGCAAGTGAAAACTAAATTCGTTTAACGGTTATCTCGCGGAGACATTACTGATGATATTGGAAGCTAACAGTATCTTTAACGTTAGCTAGCTAGCTAACGTTATTCAGTAGCTTAATAGATGTGATTTGAATGCCGCGTGTGTTTACTTTATATCGCTAACACAAACATTTTTCCAGAGATGCTCAGAGCTTGTGTACAGCACTGACCGGTTGCCTGCCTGTGAGCTCTGACTGAACACACCCGCGAAGATGCCTGCAGTAGCCAACGGGGTCAAGGAGCTGTACCTGTCCACATCTCTGGGTGACCTCAATAAAAAGGCTGAAATTAAGCCAGAAAAGACGAGCACCAGAAGGTAACGTTAGGTTTCATGTTTACTGGTATCAACACAGTATGGCATACAGTAATTACGTGACACCAGTGATATAATTAATCAAAAGCCCTGGAAAAAACACACACTCCACAACACAGAGAAACTGTGAATTTGTCTCTTGCTTTTCTAGCATGACTAAGTGAGGTTAAATAGATAGGGATAACATGCAACAAACGTCCCCTGTCAAATTTGAACCAAGGACATTGCAATCACACGGAGATGAAAGTGTTTTGGTTTTTTTATTTTATTTGCTGTGTTGCAGCTATGTTCAGAGTGCCTGCAAAATCTTCAAGGCAGCAGAGGAGTGTCGTCTGGACAGAGATGAGGAGAAATCTTATGTGCTGTACATGAAGTATTTAACAGTATATGACATCATCAAGAAAAGACCAGACTTCAAGCAGCAGCTGGTATAGTTAATAATTATAAAAGTGTAACTTCTTGGTGTGTATTTTTAATATTAAACTAAAGGTGTAGTGTTTATTATGTAAAGACCTGTTGACCAGTGGAAATGTATCAAGCACTGAAGTTAGTTTTTTTTTCTATTCCAATATACAAAGGAGTATTACACGACCATGCTTGGGACAAACAGCTTTAAGAAAGCCATCGAAGAAGCCGAGAAGCTCTCTGAAAGCCTTAAACTCAGGTTAGAAGCTTTGGTTGTCTTCGATTGTACACACCTTATTGTGTGATGCATACGCTGCAAGATATGACTTCAGAACAACATTATCTAATCATGTAATCTTTGCTTTTTAAACAGGTATGAGGAATTTGAGGTTCGCAAAAAACTTGAGGAGAAGGAGAGACAAGAGGAGAAGAAAAGGAGGGAGGAAATAACCGAGAAAGATGGTGGTCGAGGCTCTCCAAAAGCATCAGCAAACATCAAGGACAGCAAAAAGGTACAGATGTCAATTAATGAATGTACTGTCACTGTAACTTCATATTAAAGCATATCCACATGAGGCAGGCACTTAATTCCATTGAGAACTACTTCTACGTGTGTCTAAAACTGTTGTTTTGCATGTGGATGTTTAGGTTGCAGTTTTAGATTGAGCCTAGTGAAACATTTATGTGATACATTTGTGTGCCTTTTGGGGGGGAAAACCAAACAGTCAGACATTAAAATGTACACTATGATAAAAATGAACATGGTGGTTTTTTTGGAATTTACACAATTTTAAGTCTACAGTTCACTTCACACTCAGTAAAAACAGCTACCAGCAAATATATGAATGGCATTGTTGTATGTAATGGTATTTTATTTTATGTAAGAAGAAATCAAGCTAAATGGAATCGGTCAAATCAGTATTTATTAACAAGATGATTGTTTCAGCATCCTTTTTTGTGTGTCTGTATGTCAGGTAAAAGGAGAACAGAATGAACTAAAGAATGCAACCTCAAAAGGTAAGCTGAATAAAACAAAAGAAGTCTGATAATCCTGTGCAATTATTTCTAAAATCATTCTTTAAATCCAGAAATATTCTGCCATTATGTTTAGTCCTAAACCCATGAACTCTTTCTTTCTTGTGTTGATTTAATGACTTTATCTGATAGCCGTGGTGCCAGCTGGTGGGATCACAGCTGAGAAACTTTTCAACATGATGAAGGACCAGACGATTACAATAATTGTCATGGATGCCCGCAGCCACGAGGACTTTGGGGAATCTCACATTCAGGTCCCAGCCCAGACCTGCATCTGCGTGCCTGAGGAAGCCATTAGCCCAGGGTGAGAAAGGGGTTTGGAGACGAGGCTTCATACCTTTTAGAGTTTTGATCTGACACTGACCGTGTCATTTGTAATGTGGTTTTGGGAGTGATGAGTTCCTTTTGTTAACTTGTTTTCTCTGTTCACTCCATTTGTGTCATTTATTGTCAAACAAAGAAACATAAAAGTCTCAACTCCTAAATCTGACCTCCTAAACTAAATGTCATGACTTTTCAGAATCACTGTGAATCAGATTGAAGCAAAGCTGCCGGAGGTGTCCAAAGAACATTGGAGGCGGCGCGGATTGGTGGATTATATAGTCCTGCTGGACTGGTTCAGTTCTGTCACTGACCTTATACTGGGCACCACCTTGCAGAGCCTCAAAGATGCTCTCTTTAAGGTAACTGTGTGTGTGTGTGTGTGTGGGTTGGCATTTGTGCACTCTCTTATGTGTGACTCTTAGAGTGTGAATAACACCAGCAGAATTTTCCCGCGAGGTACAATAATGTGTTTGCACGCTCCACAGTGGGACAGCATCACCATCCTGCGTAGTGAGCCGCTGGTGCTGGAGGGAGGCTACGAGAACTGGCTGTTGTTTTATCCTATGTACACAACCAACGCTAAAGTTCGGCCACCTAGGCAGAATATCATCAGCACCCTCCCTCAGTGTGAGTATCACCAGAACAGCATGCATGTTACAGCTTTGGCTCTTTTGTATTTATTAGTCCCTGGACTTTAATTTATTGCCTGGGTTTGTGTTAATGTAGCTGCTGTTATTTTATTTTATGAAATTGTAAACCAAATATACTTAATTCTATCCCAGATTTTATCAAAATGTCATACTTTAGACTCAGATTTCAGATTTCGTATTCATTCAACACAAAATCTATTCCTGAACCATCTCACATTATGCTTGTGTTTTCTGAATTTGATCCCTTCCTGCACCCTAAAATACACCAAACAAATCTATCTGCTGCCAGACTTTAGTGGCCTCTCACTGTAGAGAGAGCTGTTTTTGTCCAAGTGTAATAAATCCACACACTAGTTTCCAAAGCACATTTTAGTGGCTCACCTGAAATGGCTTTTAAAATACATGTGCCTACATTACATTATTCCAGCTCAGAACTTCCATTCTTTACCAGTAGCGGTGTAAAGGTTTATGTTAAGTGAGATAAACAGAACTGGACTCTTTTGTCTAATGTTTCTAAGAAAATGATTCTCTGTTCACTTATTTATTTTCTTTGATGTTTTTAACAGTGAATTTTAGCTACCCATCCCTAGAGGAACCAAAGCCTCCCACCCCACCTCAACCAGAGCCCAAGGTTACACCTGAGCCTCAGGAACCCTCAGCTCCTGTGCTGGTAAATGGGGTTGCACCAGCAGAACCCCCTGCATCTAAAACTTCCATGGTTGCTGACAAGTTGCCAGGCACTATCGATTCCCCCCTCACAGGCTTCACAAATTCTGGTCTAGACTTGAGTAACAAGGGCCCTGCGGCAGGCACATCCAGCCAGTCGCCTGCAACGGCCAAGGCCTTCCCACAGGTATTGTGTCTACCCTGATAACTATTAAACTTCTGGAGAATACAAAACATTAAGGGCTCCAAGTGTGTCTCACCATCACTCATGTTTTGTTTTATCCTCCTGTTCTCATGTCCCAGTTTGACCGTACCAAGAAACCCTCTGTCCGGGTGTCTGACGGGCCTAAGCCCAGCCAGAACGGGTCAGCGAAGGACTCCACCCTGAACGGCCCAGTTGTCCCCGACCGCTCAGTCAAACCACCCTTAATCTCCAACACTTCTCTGTCTAAAGAAGAACAAAGTCAGATACACTCTGAGGCGGTGGCAGGGATGGAGAAGGCGAGGCAAGAGCAGGAGAAACGCATCCAGGAGCGTCGCTCGGAGGAGGAGAAGCGGGAGAAGGACCAGAAGGAGTTGAAAGAAAGGGAGGATAGTATGAAGAAGGAAGAGGAGTGGAACGGACATCAGGAGAAAAAGAAGCTGGAAAGGCAGAAGGCAGAAGAAGAGGAAGACAAAGAGAACAGGGGGTGGGAGGACAAAGAGAGGAGGGGAAAGGAGCAGAACTCTGACACCCCCTCGAAGAGTATGTCTCTGGACTCGCCTGCTCCTAACCATATTGTTAGTGAAATTAAGGTGAGTTCTTTTGTCTGTCGGCGTTAATCACCACTAAAGTTTGATGTTTGATGAATTCACCCCTGTGTCCACAGGAAGGTGGGTAAACAAAATTAATGTCAAAGGCGGGTTTAACATTTGTACACGAGTATCCAATGCAATGAGAAAAGTCATCCCCAAATCACACAACAGGGATCAGATGCCAACCTTAGAGTACCTTAAAGCCAGGTGTCTTAGATCTGTGGCTAAAAGTAAACTTGTGAAATCCTTTGCTGTTATCTTACATTTTAAACAATGAGACCACAAATCCACGTGTCCGTACACTTTATAAACACACAGCCCGTCAATCTGACTGATGTTTTGAAGGATTTAAAGCTTTGTTTGGCTCCTGTGAAGCCTAGTTCTAAAGTTAAGTAAAGAGTAGAGCCCGAAAGACAATTATGTTTAAAGATAAAACATCTAACAATGTAATACCCCTTTTATAAAGCTGACTCGTGTATGTTGTAGATCTACAGAGTGCATATTTAATCCACATTTGACCCAGAGACTGCTGGTTATCTTCAACTCTTTTTCCACACACTTCTTCTAAATTATATAATTACCCAGAATTACATTACAGAAATACCAAATAAAGTCAAGTTTCCCTTTCTGTTCACCCTCATGCTCTCCCACTAGCTCATATTGTCCAGCTCTTCCTTTCTCTTTCTCTCTCTCCTGGGAGTCAATTCATTGATATTGACATTTAAATGTCATTTAACAAAGTTTCCATTACTATTATAGATGCCTGTTGACCACAGCCGGGCAGGTGTCGACCCAGGTCAGGAGACCAAAGCCGGCTCGCATGCATTGACCCATTCAGATCGACTGCCGTCGTGTGTTTAACCTGCGTCACAGTCAGTCTGAGTGGAGTATATTACAGACCCAAATCATAAACATTTTGATAAATAAGTGCAACAACCACATATGCAACTTAACTTTGCACTTTGTTAAACTTGAAGAAATACTGGACACGGGTTAGTGCCGTAGCTATTCTCAAATTGGTTTTCTTTAAAAAGATTCCAGCAGTTAGAAGTTTCTGCTTCAGAAAAACAAGGATGTTTGGTATACGAGTCATACCGTTTAATGCCAGACATGCTTTAAAGATAACCCTTACCATGAAACGCCATCATAATTATTTTTGTAGAGAACTTTAAAGTGAAGTCAGTGTGCGTTTATTCCACAGAGGGAGCCCCTGACCAGAGCAAGGAGTGAGGAGATGGGTAGGAGCGTGCCAGGCCTTCCAGATGGTTGGATGAAGGTACCACATGTTCAAACCTGAAATATGTTGAGTCACTTTTTTTGAGCTTTTGAAGATGAAAGTTAAAAAGACATATATTTTAATTGAGAAATTATTAAATCCTCATGCCTGATTGTTACTTTCTACCTAATGTTCTATTTCTTTTCATGACCCCTCTACTTTTGGCTAGTTCCTTGACACAGTGACGGGGACCTACCGATACTACCATTCCCCAACCAACCGTGTCCACCTGTACCCTCCTGAGGTCACTGTTCCCCAGACCCCACCCTCCACACCGCCAACAGTCAAACAGAAACCACCACAACCAGCTGAGCCGGAGGCCAACCACGAACAAGAGCGGGAACAGTCTAAACTGAAACGCTCCTACTCCTCCCCTGATATCAGCCAGGACCTGAGAGAGGAGGCCCAGAAGAAGGCCAATGCCCCGACCACGGCTGCTGTCATACCCACCATCAACAGAGAGACCAAGTAAGGCACACAGATGTTCTATGATACACCAGGCACATATGGGCACACTTTGTCTCTGCTTGGTGTGATTTGTCTTTCTCACCTGTCACATACACGGAGTGACCAAACAATAAAACCCCCTGTATATTATACATTATTATAAAGCCCAATAGATACTGACTCTGTGAACATTTTTGATTGACAGTGTGTCTGAGAGATGTTGATTCAGCTCTGTTTGTGATTTAATGGTCAAAAGATGCCTATATGGTTAAGGCCAAATCTGGTGTAGTCTGTAGTGTTGTTTTGTCAGCATTTCAATTACTATATTTCAACGTGTAGTCAGAACCGGCTTCACAATCAAATACACTCTTTTGGACGCTGTTGAAACAACAGTAATATGTGACCTAGGTGTCAAAACGTTCACTTTCTTCATTTAGACCAGATCTAACTGAAATGTTTAGACATATTTTGACATGCAGTTCACTGAATCAGTGCTTAGTGGGTTCAGCCCCCAGTCAATTCCAGGATGTTCCAACAACTGTGATAAGTGGACAATGTCCTGCATGTAGCATCTCTTATTATAATCTTATCTGCACTGTATTCCTTTGGATATATTGCACCTTGTATGTCTTTTAGTCTTATCTCTGCAGAAACTAGTCTGGTATTCTCTCATTGTGCTCCTCTGCTCTCCAGACCACCTGCCATTGCGAAAACCTATTCTAAAGTGGAGATTGTGCGGCCTTCGGCTGCCAAAATTCGCAGCCTGAATCCTACATTTGGAGGTCTGGGTGCATCACTGACTGGCCTTCGTAACTTGGGCAACACATGCTACATGAACTCCATCTTGCAGTGCCTGTGTAACACTCCTGCCATGGCTGAGTACTTCAACAACAATTACTACCTGGAGGACATCAACAGGTCAGATAAGTGGAATTACTTACCGTAAAGAATCAGGTATGAGGGAAATATTTAACATCTCTGTCTCTGTTCTCTTCCTCTGCCAGGTACAACATCCTTGGCCATAAAGGGGAGGTGGCGGAGGAGTTTGGTGTGATCATGAAGGCCCTGTGGGCCGGTCTGTACAAGTGCATCAGCCCACGGGACTTCAAGATCACCATAGGCAAGATCAATGAGCAGTTTGCTGGCTATGACCAGCAAGACTCCCAGGAGCTGCTGCTGTTCCTCATGGATGGGCTCCATGAGGACCTCAACAAGGTAGCGTGCACACTTGTTTCATGCAACTCTAGGACATAACCACCAGTGTGATTATAAATAAAGTCTGACAAAGGTTTTGAGCAAAAGAAGCAGAAAAGAGAAACATTTACATCTAAATATGCTCATTTTTGAGTAAAATATTGAGTGAATAAATTAGTCATTTATTCCTTTCAACCATGGCTTTCTAAGGCTTGCCTTCTACTACCCCTGTATGTTGTTGCACATTTCTCTGTTAACAATAAAAACTTAGTCTTTTTATCATTTTCCTTCTTTCTGTTTTTTTCACCGGGTTTCATTTTGATGGCAAATTAGAGAGTAAGTAAATAGCTGTATCCTTGGTCCTCCTGCAGCACTGTGAGTGTGGCGTGTCTGCATCTGTCTGGTCTGATGCTCTGTCAGAACCTCTGCATGTAGACCCAAGACATGCCTCATTGCTTGTATTGACTGATTTTTCTGGCTTCATGTGCATTAGAATGGGGGAGAGGACTAGGTGAATTGGTAAAAAGATAATTTCATAGCTTGATATCTATGTTTTGCTATTTTTAAACTCACTAAAACATCAAAACCTGATCGGTTTTCCTAGTGAAGGCCGCTGTTAAGCTGTCAAAGAAGATGGTTCTTAGTAGAACAGGCAGCTTGGAGATACTGTAATACTGTCTCCACCTGGGGTTGAGTTGAAGTAGTACATTCACCCCGTCTGACTTTACAAGCCATTCAGTCTTTCAGATTTAAAGAATGACATGCCAATTAGGTTGTAACAGCTGATGACGTGCATTTCTCATGACACTCTCCATTTCATCAAGTCCCTTTTGTGTGATGTTTCAACCTGTCTGCCCTCAGGCTGGCCCAGTCCCAGTCCACTTTGTCTCTCCAGGCTAATTGATGAGATATTAATTAGCAAGTGTTAACCTGCCTTTCATATCTTCCTGCCTATCATAATGAGAGTGAAGTGGCTGAACTGCATGCTAATGAAGCTGAAAGAGATTATATGTTGATTATTAGGTTTATCACTTAGAAAAGTATGTAGTTTTTTTTCATTGCTTTCTGCAATCTTATAGTTATGACCAGTATATTCTGTATCTGCTGTCAATCATTGAGCTTTAGTGGGATCATGAAGGCAGGTTTTGCTAACATCTAAACCTGCAGTTGTTCCTGTGTACCAATATGTTGTTTTTTTTCGTCTCTGGTGTCAGGCGGACAACAGGAAGCGGTACAAGGAGGAGGAAAACGACCATATGGATGATCAGGCCGCAGCCGACCTGGCCTGGAGCAAACACAAGCTGCTGAACGAGTCCATCATTGTAGCACTGTTCCAGGGGCAGTTCAAGTCCACTGTGCAGTGTCTGACCTGCCATCGCAAGTCACGGACATTTGAGACCTTTATGTACCTGTCATTGCCTCTGGCCTCCACCAGCAAGTGCTCCCTGCAGGTCGGTCAGACATTATGTGCATCAAAGCGTGTGTTGAGAGTTTTTAAGAGTTTCATCATTTAAGCTTGTCAGAAACACCAAATTTTGGCTGTGTCCTTTACTGAGGCTCAAGTAAAACATGTCCTTTCAGGCTTCAGTTTCCTTTGCAGTACTCATATTTATTGTTGAGAGCAGTGAAAAACTATTTACATAATGAAGTTTAATGTGGTGACAGCAGAGTCCCACACTATTTTCACCTGTTAAGGCTGTTAAGACAACCATCCAATGAGTTTTTCTCTTGACAAACACATTAACCATTATCTGACTGCATCTTGAAGACTTCTTCAGTTTCTGGGAAAAAAAAGTCACAACAAAAATGAAAATTGAGCTATATGATCTCTAACAGGTTTTTTTTGTTGTTGTTTTTTGCATTCTTATACTTACTGAAATGTTTGCTGCTTCTTGGCAGGATTGTCTGAGGCTGTTCTCCAAGGAAGAGAAGCTGACAGACAACAACAAGGTGTTCTGCAGACACTGCAAGGCCCACAGAGATTCCACCAAGAAACTGGAGATCTGGAAGGTCCCACCCATTCTCCTGGTGCACTTAAAACGGTCTGTAGTGATGTTATTATTTTTTTAGGCATTTTATATATATATAAAATGACATTTTAATCTGGACTAATATTTTTGGCGTTTTTGATGCTCTTTTTCTTTCACGTGTGTATTTTCTGCAGATTCTCCTATGAGGGTAGATGGAAGCAGAAGCTGCAGACGTCAGTAGACTTCCCTCTAGACTGTCTGGACCTGGCCCAGTACGTCATTGGACCCAAACAGAGCCTGAAAAGATACAACCTTTTTGGAGTTTCTGTAAGTAGAAGTGAAATTCATTCTGTTGTGAAGTGTTTGTTTTTTTTAAAAATTATAATAACCTTTCTGTATTCGAATGTTATTTTTATTTTTTATTTGCACATATACAAACAAATAAATAAAGATACGGAGAGGCCAAGAGACTGTAGGATACATCGTCCATGAAACAAAATGTAAAAACAATTTAAAATAAACAAAAGAAGTATGCTCAAGAATACAAACATAAAAAGGCAATAAGAAATGCAGACAATATACAGTACAGGGCAATGTAGTATTTTTACTATTGCCTTAAATAGTTGGATAATAAGCCAATATCAAATTAGTTCCACTGGTCTAGCAGCTTCTGTACCATCATATTGGCCACTTGACAATAAAGACAAAATAACCTGTGTTCATAACAACTGTGCTCAGAATCAGCTCTCAAGACAGTAATTTTTAGCAAAATACACACACACACACACACAGTCACACTTACATGAGAACAAGTTTGGGGGGGTTTGTTAAGCACACATTCAAAACTTCAGCCTCAGGTATTTTATAAGTAACAATTAAAAATAATAATTATCTGGCTGTTTAATCAAGCTTAACTTTCTTTTCTGCCACTACCAGAACCACTACGGGGGTTTAGATGGCGGCCATTACACAGCCTACTGTAAGAACGCCCTCAAACAGCGCTGGTACAAATTCGATGACCACGAGGTGTCCGATATCTCCACCTCCTCCGTCAAGTCCTCCGCAGCCTACATCCTGTTTTACTCCACCCTGTGATGGAGCTGTTGGACATGAGGAGAGAACACTACACCAGGGCAGCGACGCTCAAGCCTAGAGGTTGTTTTTCTTTTAAACATTTTTAAAATCACAGCTCTGAGGACCTGGTTGCACGGGTTAACTAGTCACGTATGTGTACCCGAGGAACGTACTCGAGCGAGTGGGTATGAGATCCCCGTCTGTCGCAGATGGGAGGAAGGTGCAGGCCCACTGTGCAATGCTTCAGCTACTAGAGGACCCTATACCTATTAAAACATGCCGTCTGTTCATATTAATGATAATCTAAAGACTAATCAGATGCTCCTTTTACTCTGATTTCTATACCTTGATGGTTGTGTTGTAGGGCTGACAGCTGGTTCAGATGCTCGTCACTGTCGTTTCTGTTGCACTCAGTGTGGATGGCCGTATCGCAGAACTGATCTTCAGCTTTCTTGTACTGTGTATACACTAGGGTTAACAGTTAGACGCCATGTACATACTTACCAATGCTGATGTTGCACATTCAAAAATGTAAATATTTGAGGGGCAGGTTTATCTGTTAAGTGACCAAATTATTATTATTTTTCTTAAAGGTAGCAGCCAACATAGTATCACCATATTCATAAAGACAAACCATGTGTTTTAGGGGTTTAACTCTATAGCCTTCTGATGTTTAACATGATCTTAAAGTTGATGAAAGAGACTGTGAGCGTTTGAATTTTGCATTCTTCCTAAAGAGAGGAGGGAATTGAGATTATTGCTTGTTCATATTAACCACATTTTTTTCACTTACCACAATATGCAATCAATTTAAGTTGTTTATGTACAACACATTGTTTAACAGCAGACATTAATACTCAACTCAGAATGCTTTAAAACGATACTGATGCTGGGATCTTGTCCATCTTTGCTCGATCCAGCCAGTCACTGAAGAACCTACTCGCTTCTATAAAGTTTGTAGAATTTGTTCTCTGTTAAACATACTTAACTCTTTACATTATTATATTCAAACACAAAAAGTATTTAGAGGAAAAATGACTGGGATAACTTGGCATCCTTCTTGACTTATAAAGTGATGCTGGGTTTGAAGGACCATGTTTCTAGGAGGCTGGAATTTTGATTTATCTGATTCATTTTATTCCTGTGTTCAGTACTGACCCGGGACAAAATGAAGACAGACGTCACTTACAGGAGTGCGTTGGTGTCAACATTTGCTGCCTGACTTACCGATCTACTGACAAGAGCAAGCACAAAGTATACTGATATTTGTTCTGAGTGGACCAGAGATCTGAGATGGCAGGATTTGACTTTCTACTTCCTGAGTATAGTTTTATTGCCTAGCATGAGATCATAATCTGTTTTCTTTTTACTTGTACATGTCGATTTCTTAATGCTCTAAAACATTTTCTTCCAGATATAACAATTATATTAACCTCAAACAACTCATATGACTATTTATTAAAAGTGCTTCAAATTAGTCTTTGTGTCTGAATGAGTGTTTTGAGCTGATGTCTCAAAAAAAAAGGCTGACAGGCTGATAATCGTTAATCTTCTAGTCCCTTCATTCCTGAAGTTATAAGACAATATGGTGTATACACATTACACACAAACAGTTGGCTAAAATAATGGCACACAAATTTATTTGGAGTTCAGGTATGAAGAAGCATCAGAGATTGTCTGACTGATGCAAGTTCACTGATGAGGAGCCGATTCAAATACACTTAAGAAGAGTACTCCGCTGATTTAGCTCACGATGGACTGTTTTAAAACAGGTACCAAAATTGATAAAACCCAAACAAGAAAAAGGAAGTTGAAACTCAGTCCCCTCATGGATTTAGCCTGCTGGTTGGAGAGCTCAGAGTCCATGGATCTTTGGCTTTTGAAAGGGCTTGCGGCTGTAGAGCAGCATGTAGGCATTTGGAGATTGCACAAGGCTGTCCTGTACCTCTCTAACCGCTGAGTCATCAAAACAGTGCCAGGTCCGGGTCAGGGCGTTCTGGCACAGAGCTGTGTAGTGACCCATGTTCAGATGACCTGCATGGTTCTAGAGAAAAAAAGGGTTAATTACATTTTTTTTTTAATGAGTAATTCTCAGGCAGATGGAAAGATTGTGGACAAAGGTCAAACTCCATTGCTTTGCAGACAACTTGTCATTTCATGCAAATATAATTATAATTTATTTTTATTTTGGTGCTGTACACAGTTGCCGTTTGTGTGTAGACATCATATCAAAAAGTCAAATCAAGACCATCCTCCAACAGTTTAGTTTCAAAGCACTTGGCAAGCCATGAATTACATTGTAAAGAAGATATGACTTTGCTGCAGCAATTCATTGCCGTACAGTGACATAATGCCATGATCCCAAAAAATATGTGAAAATATAGGGGAACGATGTGCAACATAAACTACAAAAATCACAAAACCAAAACTGTCGTGTTATAGAAAATGAAAGCCCTTGACAATGAACAGCAAAACTCATCCATCCATCCATCCTGTAGTGGGTTGTGAGACATTTTGAACATACCCGTTGTCGGGCATAAATTTACAAATAGTTATCTTTGGACATCTGTCATTTGTCACAAACTGGTTATAAGCCAGTATAACCATCTTTGGTATGACATCTGTCATTTTTCTTAGAATCGACTCTCCCTTCTTTGAAGCTTCAATAAAAGAAAAAGGCAAGCTCACTGTGACAGAATGTTGTCTTGCAGGTTCTTGGAGGGAAAATGGCTCAAAAATAAAAGACAGAAGGTATCTTTGGTATGACATCTGTCATTTGTCACAAACTGGTTAGAAGCCCCTGAGAGACTCAGGTTAAAAAACATCATTAGGACAGAATGCTGAGGGTTTAAACCTGCACACATTGCGCCACCCAGTGACAACAGGAAGTTACTGTCCCTATACTTTGATACACTTCAGTTTGTGACACTTGTTAGAGACAATTAATTGGTGAAGATAATCTGGGATTTCATATAAATGCCAAAACAATCTGCATGGAATTGAACTTCATATCAGTAAACCAGGAGTACCATGTCCAGTGTCTTTTGCTTTTTGAGGCTACATGGAATGTGAAGCAAAACCTGCATTAGCAACAGCATGTGAGTGGCAGTACTTCATATTACTGCATAATTCTACTTTATTTTGGTTCACCAAATGTGGATAATGGATAATATGAACTAAATGTTTGTGAATACATCTTTTACTTATAAATGCTGTTGTAATGCATTTAAAGAAATCAGTGTTGTGAAAGTTAGTACGTGCAGCACCTGAACGCAACATGCAGCCCGATGACGCGGACAATTTGCAATTTCTTTATATACAGGCAATGTTTGTATTCCAAATGCACTGGGGTAATATGTTTTTCTTGGCTGCAATGTTCTTAATTTAGTACTTTATGCAGTAATGACGTTTGTGAGCGTGCTGCACGGCTTCGGAACATACAAAAGAATAAGAGAATCGTGAAAAGTCACTTTGTCAAAAGCTTGCAGCACTAGGATACAATAAACAAAAGAAAAAAAAATGCATGCTAATATCCCAGGTATTACCTAGAAAGTAAAGACCACATCACAAACATCAACTTAATATGAATATGAATGCTTTTTCAAGAACATTTAACCACAACTATCATTACTATCATGAGAAAAAAGCCGTCTCAGAAATAAAATTCTTATTTGTCAAACAAAACCCCAAAGAATTACTCAAACACAAGTCTTCATATATATATATAACAAATTTTTAATTAAAATTAATTTGATAGGGACGATACAATTTAACATAGTTAAACACAGAGCATGAAACTGATAATTTCATGCTAATTTTCAACTCCTGTCCCGAGTTATAATAATAAATTGGTGATTTTGTCTTTTTTTTATGTCTTATTGTCTCTGGTTAGAAAAAAGTTATTTTTGAAAATGTCTAACTACCCCTTCCAGATTTAAGTAATCAGCCATTATTTGCTGATACAATTTACTGCCAAAAGATATTTCACCTTTTAAAATTATTCAACAATTAATTTAGCTTCCTAATATATACACTATATGGACAAAAGTATTGGGCCACCTACACATTACACCTACAGGTGCTTTAATGACATCCCATTCCAAATTCATAGGCATTAATATGAAGTTGGTCCCCCCTTTGCAACTATAACAGCTTCCACCCTTCTGGGAAGGCTTTGTACAAGATTTTGGAGCGTGTCTGTGGGAATTCCTGCCCATTCATCCGGAAGAGCATTTGTGAGGTCAGACACTGATGTTGGACGAGAGGGCCTGGCTCGCAATCTCCGTTCTAGTTCATCCCAAAGGTGTTCAATGGGGTTGAGGTCAGGGCTCTGTGCGGGCCAGTCAAGTTCTTCCACACCAAACTCATCCAACCATGCCTTTATGGACCTTGCTTTGTGCACTGGGGCACAGTCATGCTGGAACAGAAAAGGGCCTTCCCCAAACTGTTTCCACAATGTTGGAAGCATAGAATTTTCCAAAATGACTTGGTAAGATGAAGCTTTAAGATTTCCCTTCACTGGAACTAAGGGGCCAAGGCCAACCCCAGAAAAACAACCCCATAGCATTATCCCTCCTCCACCGAACTTTACAGTTGGCATAATGCAGTCAGGCAGGTAACGTTCTCCTGGCATTCGCCAAACCCAGACTCGTCCATCAGACTGCCAGATAGAGAAGCGTGATTCGTCACTCCACAGAACACGTTTCCACTGCTCCAGAGTCCAGTGGCGGCGTGCTTTACACCACTCCATCCGACGCTTGGCATTGTTCTTGGTGATGTAAGGCTTGCATGCAGCTGCTCGGCCATGGAAACCCATGCCATGAAGCTCCCGGCGCACAGTTTTGGTGCTGACATTAATGCCAGAGCTGGNAGATTTTGGAGCGTGTCTGTGGGATTTCCTGCCCATTCATCCAGAAGAGCATTTGTGAGGTCAGACACCGATGTTGAACGAGAGGGCCTGGCTCGCAATCTCCGTTCTAGTTCATCCCAAAGATGTTCAGTGGGGTTGAGGTCAGGGCTCTGTGCGGGCCAGTCAAGTTCTTCCACACCAAACTCATCCAACCGTGCCTTTATGGACTTTGCTTTGTGCACTGGGGCACAGTCATGCTGGAACAGAAATGGGCCTTCCCCAAACTGTTTCCACAATGTTGGAAGCATAGAATTTTCCAAAATGACTTGGTAAGATGAA